>JASTWP010000438.1:0-151505 GCA_030770255.1 Temnothorax ravouxi
GCAGAACAATTATCTGTTGTAGAAGATGTATTAGAGTCACCTCCAATATATAATCAAAATGATTATGAGAATTTGAAACTAAAACTTCAACAAGCAGAATTAAGAACGCAAGAAGCCACACAAAAACTACAGCAAGCAAACATAATTATTCATAAAACTGAAAGATCAAGAAAGATATTAAAAAAACATGACATAAGAAGACTGATAGATGAAAAGAAAAAGATTGAACTAGACAATTTAAAGTCAAAACTAAAATTAAATTTGAGAAAACGATTTAACGATGATCAAATGCAAATTCTTCTTGGTCAAAATTCACGCGGCTTTAAGTGGTCGAACAACACAATTCTGAAAGCATTAAAATTAAGGTTTTTGTGTGGCAGCAATGGATATAATGAATTAGTAAAGCACCATATACCTTTACCATCAGAACGTACTTACGAAGAAAAAAAGAAGGCATTGATTTCGAACCAGGAATATTAGAGGACGTTTTTGATATTTTAAAAAAACAAATATCATTGTTTAAAGATGAGCGAGAAAAGGATGCTGTAATTGCTATTGACGAAATGAGCATAGTACCTGGAGAACAATTTGATCCTTCCACCCTTTCATATATTGGCAATAGTAGTATGCCTGACAGTTCAGGTATACCTCTTTCCTAAGAACCATTCTTATAACATGTCACAAATGCCCCGTTACAAGACACAAAGGATAAAAATATAACTATTAGTTTAAAAATGTAATTTCCATTTGCACTTGGTAGCTGCAGTTGTTTAAAAAAGTTAAAAGTAAAACAATTTTCTTTTCATAAAGGCAACTGCTAATATAAGTACAACTAGTAATAATATTTTTAATTAGTACTTGCGACTGGCAACGAGGCATTTGCATTACTTCAACAAAAAAAAACAGATTTTATATTGTGGTTCTTTTTTGCAGAAATTGCAAAATTTTAAAAGTTTTGTATTTACAATAGAAGAAAAAATTTTTTTCTTTTACAGGACAAATTCAAAAAGCGTCACATGCTTTAGTCATAATGCTTGCTGGTATTTTTTCGCGGTGGAAACAAGTTGTTGCCTACTATTATACGCCCAATGGATTTAACGGTACCAATTTAAAAGCTATTATAGAAACAGTAATTAGAAAAGCGGAATCCATTGGTTTATATGTACATACATAGTATAACATCCGATATGGGACCCGTAAATCAGTCTATGTGGAAAGCATTTGGAATTTCAAATGGAAAATTTTCTTCCATTCAAAATTCAATATGTCATCCTATTAATAATACACGAAAATTATTTTTTTTTGCTGATGCGCCACATCTTTTAAAAAATTTAAGATCAAGTCTGGAAAATAATAAAATAATACAACTACCACAGACATTCGTGCATACTCATAAATTATCCTCTTGTATCGTACAATTCAAGCATTTAAGTGAATTAGTTGAATTGCAAGAAAATTCAGTCCTCAAATTGACTCCTAAACTTCACCGTAGTGATATTATTTCTGGAAAATATAATAAAATAAAGGTAAATAAAGCGAAAAATGTTATGAGCACGGATACCAGTAGTGCACTCAAATTTCTTGCTGAAGAAAATTGTAAAATAGAATATGAAACAACAGCATCATTTATAGAAGTGGTTTCCAAATGGTTTACACTTGTTACATCACGATCTCAAAAAGTAGCATTAAGCTGGGGCCAGACTATGCGCGATTCGTGGTTCGTGATTCGGGGTTCGCCATTCGTATAAGATTCGTGAATAGTGTGTATAGGCAGATTCGTTGAATTTGCATCAACTGTTTACCATTCGCGCCGATTCGCCAGCGAAGCGCTCTTTCGATTCGTGGTTCGTGATTAGCGGTTCGCTATTCGTATAAGATTCGTGAATAGTGTGTATAGACAGATTCGTCAAATTCGCATTCGCTGTTCACTATTCGCGCCGTTTCGCCAGCGGAGCGGTTTTTTGGCGAGATCAAAGAGCGCGAATCGCCACGAATGATCAATTCGTGTTGATTCGTGCAGTGTTCACACTGTGCATGTCTATTCGTATGTATCTTCGTTCACGCTGAAAAGTCGATAGACTCGATTTACTCGATAGTCGATTAAGTCGATTAGGATTTAGGTTAGTTCATTAATTGCAAGGATGGAAGCCGAATGGACAGAAAGTCGCGTTCTTGCGCTTATAGAGGATATAAAGCAATATTCGTGCTTGTGGGATCCCAAAGACAAGGATTACAAAAGTAAAAATAGAAAATTTGATTGCTTCAAGATTTTAAGTGTTAAATATGAGTGCTCTCCTGTTGACATAAAGAAGAAGTGGTCTAACCTTCTTCAATCGTATAGAGCATGTCGCCGTAAAATTAAATCTAGTAAAAAGTCAGGAGCAGGACGAGATGACATCTACAAACCAACATGGTTTGCATTTGATCATATAAATTCATTTATGACAGACATGTATATTCCACATGGAACTTTAGATTCAATAGTAAGTGTACCAATATATTTTTTGGATAAAATTTACGTTAACACTTTTAAACATATAATTTAGCATGCATGAAATCTTAAAAATTATAATTGATTGAATAAATAGGCTATCTGGTGTGTGTCTCTACCATTAGCAGGGTTCGAAGAATATGTTGCAGAAAATAACAACAATTAATATGAAAAAAATATATTTCGTATGTTACATTTATATATATTGCTTGAGTTTCAACTTGTTAAATATAATATTTAATAGAATTATTGTGAAATAATAATGTTTAAGTAGAATTAATCATTTTGTCTTGCCACTCGACTTTGCCGTTTGTAACAAAGTATTCAGCAAACTCTTGACGCACAAGTTTTGCATTATTAGATGGCTTTCTGCCCTTTTTCTCCAAAGGTAAAAGAGAAGTCAATTCTGTAGTATCTTTTCTCCATAATCCTTCGATGACTTTACCATCCTTTTCGGTATCAAACGTTCCGTTAGGCGCGTACATGTCTTGAGAACTTTTGCTTCTTTTCAAAAAGTTATGCAATAGAACACAAACATTCTGTAACAAGTGTTGCTTTTTCTGGGCTTAATAACATGGTTTTCGTAGTACTCGGAAAACTGCTGACATAATTCCGAACACATTTTCTATAATTCTTCGTGCCCGAGAATGTCTGTAGTTGTATGCTCTTTCTAACGATATAGAATCATAACATCCAATAAAAGGAACCATAATGTTTTCTTTCAATGGAAAACGCATTATCACCAAGAAAAACGTATGGAATATGTTTTCTTCTCATTGGCAGTGGTTCAGGTTCAGGCAAATTCAATGTACCATTTTCTAAATTCTTAAACAAAGAGGTATAACGGAATATACCTGCATCAGATATCCGTCCTTGACAACCTATATTACTATTTGTTATACAGTAATCAGCATCACATAGCGCCATCAAAAACGACACTAAATGTGCCTTTGTAATTATAGTATTCACTGCCACTGTGAACGGGTGATTGTATCACAATGTGTTTACCGTCATTGAACCCAGACAATGCGGAAAATTCCATTTTTCTTTCAAAGTTTTGTGCTGTTTTTTTCCATTCATCGGATGTCGTAGGAATCTAAAAGAATAAATAAATAAATTGTAATTTTACTCTATCTATATAAAACATTGCTTTGAACTGTAATATATAATTTTATTGAATTATAAATGGCCTTTTTATATTGTAGAATCAAGAAAAAGACAGTGATGAGGAAAATAACGCTGAGATATTACAAAATGAAAACATTGAAACTAACGAAGTGGAAGTAATCGATATCGGTCAGACATCTACAGATATTAAACAGGAAGTAAAAGTTTTGCGTCCCTGGAAGAATCGTCAAAGGTTAAAAAGAAGAAACGACAAACACAAATTGATGAACGAATTGATGAAGCATATTCTTATCTCGTGGCAAAAAAAAGGAAAGAAGAAACATCGGAAAAAAAACAGAAGGATGAATGTGATATTTTTGGAGAATTGATCGTTGCTAAATTAAGGAAATTCACCGACTATACTCGACAATTAATTATGAACGACATAAACAATATAATGTTCCGAGCAACCATACAACCTACTCAGAATTTTCAACGTGATAATTTGACACAACCTAATACTTTTATTCAATCCCCGCTATCTCCCGTTTGTTCTTATTCAGTGCAATCTTCACCAATTGTTTCATCCCAACCATCTCCTAATATTTCTTACACACCCCACCCATCTCCTAATACTTCTTACACACCCCAACCCATCTCCTAACACTTCTTACACACCCCAACCATCTCCTAATACTTCTTACACACTCCAAACATCTCCTAACACTTCTTACACACCCCAACCATCTCCTAATACTTCTTACACCACTCCAAACATCTACATCTTCTTCTCATACAATGACTTAAAAAATAATTGCAAACTAATTGTTTCCATATACAATACTCTTTCAAAAGTTAAACAAAGAAATTCTTCATTTTTGATTTTATTCAGGATAAATATCCTAAGATTTTTTTATTTCTTTTGCAGATTTGATATTTCACATTAAGAGGGTAGACCACTGTGTTTCAGGATAATTTTCAGGAATTAATTTCTAACAAAATATTTATGAAACACCAGTAATTTTTTTTTATTATCTTCTATACACATTGAAAAACGTGTCAAAATTTTGTTGCCCAAAAAAAAACTCGTCGAGTTATATATTTTTTTGGGCAACAAAATTTTGACACGTTCTTCAATGTGTATAGAAGATAATAAAAAAAATTATTGGTGTTTCATAAATATTTTGTTAGAAAATTAATTCCTGAAAATTATCCTGAAACACAGTGGTCTAACCCCTTAAAACTGGTTTAATTGACCGAAAATGAAAAGTATAGTTTCGTTTTTTGTGTTTTTTCATGTTTTGTTCTTTTCACTTTTCAAAACATCCTACATTTTATATAACAAGAAAGATACGATAGTGAAAATGTAGTGAAATAATATAATACAATTAAAATAAAAATATAATAAAATAATTTTATTTATAATAAGAATTATTTTATAAATAACTAAGTTTAATTTTATGTTATTTCATGAATTCTTTATCTACTACTTTAAATAATTTGATACGATAAGTATGAATTACATAAAACGCGGTTAAAATGTATTTCTTAACAATGTATCTGTAATGTACATGTAAAATAAAAAATGTAATAGTAACATTTACCGCTTCATTATTAATGTTTTATTAAGTAATTAAATTATAATTGGAATAAAACAGCATATACAAGGCAAATCCCAATTATTTTAGAAAATTAATTATATATAATATTACCTTTACTTGATCATGAAGGGCCTCCTTCAAAGCTTGACATACTTCAAGCACGGTGGACGATATTAGTTGTGGCGAAATTCTAAATAAAAAGCTCAAACTTCGGAAACTATCGCCTGACGCCAAGAATCTCAATGTTACTGCTAGTCTTTCTTTGGTCGATACAGGTTTTCTTAAATGAGTGCTTTGTTTAGCAATTCGGGGTCCTATCAAATTGAGAAGAAATTCAAAATCCTCTGCCGACATTCTACAAAAATTCTCGAATTTCCCACTCCTCTTCACATCATTGAGCAATACAGTTCCACTATGTCTAGAATAAAAAAATGTTGTTAATGAAGTAATTTGGTCTTACCGTGATTGAGAAATTTCTTATTTAAAAACTTGCAATACTGATTTTATTAACTAACCTATTGAATAGTGGTTTGATCCACCATCTCCGCTTTCTTCTTTTCATTTTCTTCTTTGCAATTAAAATATATATTGCACTCGCAATTGCAACGTCACTATCATCGCTATCGCTCATGATCGAATGTTATTACGCAAAAATGTACTCTGGATAATAAAAGTAAATGTACTTTCCTCGGTGTCTTCTTTTATTTGCATACAATGACTGCCGAATCATAAACGAATCGAAATCGCGAATAACAAATGATAAACCATGAATGCGAACGACACGAATCTATACGAATGGCGAACCGCGACATTGGCGAACGATACGAATCTATACGAATCTTCGGCGCCAGACTAAGCGCGATTCGTGATTCGTACGAATCTTTACGAATGGCGAATCCCGAATCACGAACCACGAATCGCGCATAGTTTGGCCCCAGCTTTAGGTAAAACATTAAGCAATGAAAAAAGTGAACAAAAATATAATGAAAGTGTTGAATTTTTAGAGTCTGTTATAGAACTATTCAGAAATATTGAAATAGGTGAAAATCACAAATTCAAACCCGTCCAATGTGGTATCATGATTACTACAAAATCTATTATTGAACTAACAAAATATTTGATAAATGAAAGAGGCTACGTATTTGTATTAACAGGTCGGTTTACGCAGGACTGTGTCGAGAATTTATTTTCAGGAATAAGAGCAAAACATCAAATACCCAATGCCTTATAATTCAAGCAAGACTTAAAAGAACTTTGCATATCTCGACATATAAAACCATCTATATATTCAAATTATGATCTAGATGATAGAGAATTTCTATGTGACTTCTTGAATAAACAAAAAAAAGAAATTTAGGACAATTTCCCAATATTTATATTGATGTTAGTTCCAAACATATAAATTTTAATAATATAGAATTAAATGTATTATATAATATAGCTGGCTATATTGTTAACAGTATTGCTAGAGGTAAAAGTGCAATATGCGCAACTTGTTTAAATTCTGCTGGTTCAACAAAATATAATACAAATATGATTTTGTATGCAAAATTTGTGCATTTAAAATGTTTCCGAAATAATACATTATTTTTTGTTACCGCAGATGTTTTTAAATATTTTATTGATATGGAAGTTATTATTCAGCAATATTTACCTCATTTAAATAATGTTAAATGTAATTTAATTAGTTTTTTTATTGAAAAAATGAAAAATATTTCTTGTACAAGTCTTAACAACTGTCATGAATTAAGTTTTAAAATTAAGAAACGATTTATTGCATATAGAATAAAAATTTCATGCATGAAAAGCCGATTAACTAAAAAAATATATAGTAGCAAAACAATGGCTATGCATACATTAATTCGTTAAATTATATTTTACAATTTCTACATAATGTTTACTTCATTTTAATTTAAAATTAAAAAGAAATTTACTTATTAATTATTCGCAATTTTTATTTCACTCCTTTTCAAATTATTATGCTTCTCTCTGACAACATCTATTGGTTCCGCCATGCTTTTACAAAAGTTGTTTCGACCAATAGGAAGGAACACGAACGTGGCCAGACTCTATATGTAGGGACTCTATCTAGCGCTCATTCGCGAACAGCTTATAGCGCTAAATAGCGCTAATAGCGTCTTCCCGAACGCACCCTAAGCTTTCCTTTCTACATCACGTACACAGTTTATGCTGTCTCACCACTCGAATAGAAATAGATCTTGAATATTACGATATATAGTGACACAAGCTTCATTGACACTCATTCTCAACAAGGAATTGGCCGTATCGTCCACTGACAAGAGGCGGGTGCCATTAAACAAAAAAGAAGAAGAAGCCTCTTAACGCTATACAACGCTATAACAAGATTGGATAAATAGTAGCGTATTGATAGCGGACTTGAAGAAGAAGAGTAATCTACGTGATATTTTCGTTGTGATTATCAAAACAACACAACGCGGAAAGATGGCGGAGCAAAATGACAGGAGTCAATTACCACCCGGCTGGGAATGCAGATATGACATTCGCAGCGGTCGTCCGTATGTAAATTGCACTCTAGAACTTTTTATCGTCATATTCCTTTTATTATTAAGGATAGCGTAGTGATAAAGTTCTCGAAATCAAAATTGTCCCATATCAGTAAATCCATGTTGTGCAAATAAGTTTAACGCACATAGTAATAATTACAGTTATCGAGATAAATAAATGGCCAAATTATCAATATATCTGTTGAAGAAGAAGATAAGGATGTAGATAATATTCTACGTGCATTAATCGAAATGCTTTGTGCTCAAAGAATTTTGGCTCCGATAGATGCCTCAAGTTAAAAATGCTTATAGAAAATCACATATTTCTTTAGCATGAGAAATTAATTATGACTGTTAATGAAATGTCTTTCAGATATTTCATAAATCATTTTAATCGAACTACAACATGGGAAGATCCAAGAGTGAGATATTGGCAGTATTCTCAGTATATACAGTCTCAAAACTCGATGGCACTGAGCTCAGCCACTACCACTACTTCTCAAGATATTCCTATGCAGGTCAGTTATAACAATTAGTTGAATTTATATATATATATATATATATATATATATATATATATATATATAAGCAGGAAGTCATAAAAGTTGACGTATTTCTGAGTCAAATGTTAAATGCTTAAAAAGATGATTATGTTACACTATGAAATTTATACTTTTTTATAACAGATTTTGTAATAATGACTTTTAAAATATTTTTACTGTAATTTATTAAATAATAAATTTATTTCATTTTTTTGTCACTTTGCGTTTATTGTTTATATAATATCAGAATGATATATATCAGATTTTTAAATAACACTCAATATAAATATTTACAAAGCATTTCTTTCTTGAAAGTAACGATTTATTTAATTTTCCATCAATGTCTGATGGTCATGTTTGAGATTTGAAAATTTTGTAGTGGCATATTTCTACAACATGAGGTACATACATTATACAAATGTACTTGTCGAAAACGAAAATCTAGTGAGTCTAAATTTTTCTCAAGTTATTTCAAATTTTTCTTTAATATATCTAAATATTTATATTTATTTAAAATTTAGTTATCAGTAATCATAAGATTTCCAGTGTCACTAGCTTTGGTATATTTATACCATTATTACCATACTTTCTCAATATAAAAATTTGCGAAATTTTTATATTTATTTTCTCCAAATTGTTATTATTCATCTGATATAAATATGTCAGATTTACTTTTATCGCAAAAAAAATTACATTTTAAAAATTTATTATTTGTATTAACATATATTTTAGCAGAATTTAATCGCTATTAATGATTTACTTTACTAACATATGACTTTTCTTGACGAATCTTGACCATAAAAATGTATTTTCAGAGAAAAGAATATTATTTTGCCATAATTTAGGATAAATTTACTTTTTAAAATTATCAACGATTATTGTGATTACAAATTATACACTATATAATTAATAGAGTTTTCTAGATATATTATTGATAGAAAGAACTTCGCCCAAAATAAACTATTGGCGCACAGTATTGAAACATATCATTTTGTAGATATTGTTGTGTATATTACTAGAAATACTAGAAAAATAATTTTAGATTTTGGGATGGAAAGCAAAAGAAGTTATGACCAGTTCAGTTACCAGTCTTAATACCTATTTATTATTATTATACCTTCATCGTCAGAACTGTCAGAAAATGATATAAAAATATCTACAATATGTTCTGATAACAGCTTAATTTTTGCGTTTGAGTATTTGCCTTGACTTAAATACTACATCAATGTCATGATATGAGTACAACATCCAATAGAGTACAAGCCTTATTTTTGCAAATACAATAATACGCTTTTATAGAATTCAATCCTTTGCCATTTTATTCTGCTAAAACACAATATATTGTTTTATTTACGTACCTTGATTGTATATTAGAGACTTAGCTGAACAAACAAATAAGTTTGTTATCAAGAGACACGGTAGTGTCTCGTGCCAAGTACACGCGGAGCGAGACCGACCGTGACTCTTTTACGCGACGCGACGGGTTGCGAGTACCCGAGATGTTGAGATCTCGATAACGAGTGAACGGATCAAGTTCTAAGTAAGCTTGATCAATAGCTTGGGGTCCAATTAGGGGGGGGGGGTTTCTCTTATAATATTCCGCTACGTGCCCTACGAGCGGAGATATTGCGACGCAAAGTCCAAATGTGAAAATTTTTTATTAAGATACTTCCTCTTAACGCCGACGTCTTAGGCCGGTATTCATAATCAGATCTTATTTCAAGACCGTCTTAAGTAATATCTTAAGATGCTAATACGGCATCTGTGATTGGTTAATGACATCTTAAGATTGTACTTAAGACGGTCTTTAATATAAGAACTGACTATGAATACCGGCCTTAATCAGAAATGTCACTTTCACTTTTTCGACGCTGGCGGCGCAGGTATCGCCAGTTTCGATATCGCGCGCGTATTTCGAACGATCTAGTAGGTAAATTATTACAGGTCGATAGACTTATCGGTCAAGAGGAAGATTTCTATTTAGCTAAATTAAGTATATATATATATATATATATATAATATATATTGATTCTTATGAATCAAGCTTGAATTCGATGTTTAGGTATCCCAGGTTGCCGATGACGAGGTACAGATAGTGCGCTTCATAGTTTTCGGTGTCAGGTGTAATCGTACGTTGAATTCGATGTCTAGGTGTCCCAGGTTGCCGATGACGAGGTCCACATAGTGCGCTCCGTAGTTTTCGGTGTCTACGTATATTAATACCTTGAATTCGATGTCCACGTGTCCCAGGTTGCCGATGACGGGATCTAGATAGTGCGCTTTATACTTTTCGGTATCCAAGTGTAATCGTACGTTAAATGCAATGTCTAGGTGTCCCAGGTTGCCGATGACGATGTCTAGATAGTGAGCTCCGTACTTTTCGGTGTCTACGTGTATTAATACCTTGAATTTGATGTCTAAGTGTCCCAGGTTGCCGATGACGAGGTCCACATAGTGCGCTCTGTAGTTTTCGGTGTCTACGTGTATTAATACCTTAAAATTGATGTCTAGGTGTCCCAGGTTGCTGATGACGAGGTCCAGATAGCGCGCTCCGTAGTTTTCGGGGTCTAGGTGTAATAATACCTCGAATTTGATGTCTACGTGTTCCAGGTTGCCGATGACGAGGTTTACATAGTGCGCTTTGTAGTTTTTGGTCTCTATGTGTATGAATAACTTTAAATCTGAATGTAGGACACGTAGATATCGAATTCGAGGTATTAATACACGTAGACACCGAAAACTACGGAGCGCACTATGTGGACCTTGTCATCGGCAACGTGGAACACCTAGACATCGAATTCAACGTATGATTACACCTGGACACCGAAAACTATGGAGCGCAATATCTGGAACCCATCATCGGCAACCTGGAACACGTGGACATCAAATTCAAGGTATTAATAGACCTGGACACCGAAAACTATGAAGCGCACTATGTGGACCTTGTTATCGACAACCTGGGACACCTAGACATCGAATTCAAGCTTGATTCATAAGAATCGACTTAAAAATTCCCTAGCGGCAGAATTAAAATTATGTCATGACATAATAAAAATTCGCTGAATTAAAATTATGTCTAGACATAATAAAAATTGGACGAATAATAGTAACCTTTCGAAAGTAGAGGTTTTAAGCGGGGAGCACACACTTCTGCACAATGCATAATGCGTAAGCATAAGAAAATTCATTGGTCCATACACATGTTCATAAGGAAATAGACCAATCAGTTTTCTTATGCTTACGCATTATGCGTTATGCAGAAGTGTGTGCTCCCCGCTTTAAGCTTGAAATTTAAATTTTATTTATTTTTAACAAAGTTACAGCTGCTCGAATTTTGCCTATTTTTAAAGATAAATTTAGTGTTTCCTTCAATTTTTGTGAGAAATGTGTAATTTATTTTTACTTAAATATTATTAATTTTTATGTATTTGTTGTTATTGCTAATTTTGTGAATAATTAAAAAATAAAAATGTTTTGCAGATTCTTGCTTAACACTACAAAATTACCTGTTTCAAAAAAGGTAAAAAAAAGTGCTAAGTACACGCAATGTATTTTGTAAATTCAAAAATTTAACCTAAGTGGTAGCTTTATATCTTTTTCACAAAATTATATTATTTAACTTAACTCAAGTGACATGTATTTTAAAAATTAACGAAAACAAAGCTTTCTCCATGAGGAAGCAAAAAAAGATGTGAAATCTTTAATTTCTTCTTCACAAAATTATATTACCTAACTTAACTCAAGTGACATGTATCTTTTTTTTTGGTCACGCTGGAAAATCCTCATGGACTTCCCCGCCTCTCGGGGGAGAGGCGAGGGGTATGCCGGACTCTTACCGGCTAAAAACCAGCGAGTGTCCCTCCCATCCCCCATGTGGGGTGCGCCCGGGAACCGCTTTCGCATTGCATCCAGGCGCACTCCGGGGGATGGGGCCTTTTGGCCCCCCGTCCCTATCTTGGCGGCGAGGGACACCACCTCTCGCCGCCGACCAGCTCAGCGGGCACGACCGGGTGAGACCCCCCGATCTCACCCTACCCGCCGAGGCAGTTGGGGGGACACGGTCCCCCCCAGCCCCCCCTCCCCTGCGGGGCCGGGCGGGCACCTTTCGGCCCGCCCGGCCGGGTTATAAAACTAAGGGGGGAGACGAGCGGCGGCGTCGCCAGCGCGCCCCCGCGCGCGCCGGCTCGCCGTCCCTCCGTTCTTTCTCGGCGGTTTCCTTCGCGAGCATCACTGTCTCGCAGAAGGAGACGACCGCCCCCCAGGCCTCTCTGTCCCGGACCATGGCCGCAGCCACAGCCGGGAGGGAGAGGTCCGCCCCGATCTTGTCCATTAGGACCCCGCGCTGCACCCAGAAAGCCGCACACTCGGCCAGGGTGTGCTGCGCGGAGTCCTCCGGGTCCCCGCAGTGGTGGCACTCGGCCGTGCGCTCCTTCCCTATGCGACACAGGTAGTCACCGAAACACCCGTGTCCGGTGAGTACCTGTGTCACGCGGTAAGTAAGACCGTCCCACGACCTGCCCGCCCAGTCGGGCAGGATCGGCTGGATCGCCTCGACAACCCGCCCCCGAACGAGAGCGAGACTGTTCTGCCACTCCCGGAGGGCCTGCTGACGGGCTTGACCACGCGCCACCGCCCTGGCGCTCGCCACGAGTCGCGCGCCCGCCCGATCCGCCCGCATCCCGCGCACACGCCGATATACCTCGGCGTGCGCGAGGGCCGCGAACTCGATCGGGGGGACACCAGCCAAGACGGTGGCCGCCGCATGGGAGATCGTGCGGTACCCCCTCACCAATCGAATCGCGGATCGGCGCTCGGCTTGGTGTATTTCCGACCGAACGTACCGATCCGCAATCGCCCTGTCGGCCCATATAGGCGCCCCGTACAGGACCATCGACCGCACGACCCCATGAAAGAGTCGGCGCACCCGCGCGCACGGGCCACCCAGGTTGGGTTGCAGGCGGCCCAGCGCGGCCGCCATGCCCTCCATCCTGGAGGCCACTCCCCTGAAGTGCGCGCGGAAGCGCCACTTCGGATCCAGCGTGAGCCCCAAGTATCGCATCTCGGGGCCCACTGGGACGGTCTCGCCCCCCACCCGTAGTCTCAGGCCTCTTGGGGGTGGCGGCCCACGTTTGTGGAAGAAGACGACTGCCGTCTTCCTGGCCGCCACCTCCATGCCCAGACCCCGGATTTCGCGCACGACCATGTCCACGGCGATCTCCGCCGTGCGGGCGGCGCCTTCCCAATTCTCCCCGGTGACCACCACCGCCGTGTCGTCCGCATAGCAGACGGCGGTGGCACCCACGGGGAGCACCAATTTAAGCGGGCGGGTATATCCGATGTTCCACAGGGAAGGGCCAAGGACCGATCCCTGCGGAACCCCGCCGCGCACAGCCACCCGACTCACCCGCCCATCCGCCCCCCTAACCAACAGCCACCTGTCGGAAAGGTAGGCCCGGACCATCGCCCGAAGGTAATCGGGGACGTTCAGGTCGACCATCGATTCCCCGATCACCCACCGGGGAAGCGAGTTAAAGGCATTGACGATGTCTATCGACACCGCCAACGCCACCCCGCCCCGAGCCAGTCCTTCCTCCACGAGGGACCGCACACGGTCGATCGCGTCGACCGTGGACCGTCCCCCACGGAATCCGAACTGGTCCTCCGATAGCCCGCGACCACCCCCCCACTCCAGGTGGCGGACGAGTCGGCCGACAATGACTCGCTCAAAGACCTTGCCGATCTCGTCCAGGAGGCAGATGGGCCGGTAAGCCGACGGCTGGTCCGAAGGCCTGCTCTCCTTCCTCAGAAGTACGAGGCTGGCCTCTTTCCACCTTCCTGGGAAGACGCCGCGTTTGAGGCACTCTTCAAAGAGTGCCCTCATCCGCCCGGCGAAAAACCTCGCGGTGAGCGCCATCACTCGTGCCGGGACGCCGTCGGGACCAGGGGCAGTCTTTTTGCCCCTCAGCTTCCCGACGGCGTCCGCCATCTCCTCGTCCGTGATCCCCCATTCCGGGAGCCAGTCCGTCACTGCGGACGCAAGGGCGCCCGCTTCCTCCTCCTCTCCGGCGGGGAAGAGCGTGCTTAGGACCGTCTCCAGAAACTGGGGATCCATCGACGAGGTCAGCGGGGGAGCCCACGAACGCAACTTCTTCGTCACGATCTTATATGGGCGCCCCCACGGATCCTCGTCGAGCGAACGGAGGAGTTCCTCCCACGCCTCGGTCTTGGCCTCTCTGATGGCCAGGCCCAGGAGACCCCGCGCCTCGCGGTACGACTCCCAGGGCCGTCACCCCACGTTCTACCCGCGACCACGTCCACCCTATCTTGACCTTACCGGTTTTTGACAGGGCAGCCGCGGTCGCGAGGAGGCACCTCGCCCATGCCGTCCCCAGGCCCGTGGGTCCGAGCCTAATTGGACCCACCCTTACGTCCCTCGCGCGTCCCCCCCCCGGCACGCGTGATTTCTGCCGCGATCTGCTCCGGGGTCGCCCCTTCCTGGAGGTCCCGAAGGAGGACCTCCCTCGTCTTGATGGGCCGGTCCACCCTGACGCCATCAAGATCGGAGAGGGCCGCTGACATGGCGGCGGCCAGGCGATCGGCTTTCTCCGATCCCCCGGCCCCCGCCACCTCGAGAACCAAGGCGCCCGTGCGGGCCTTCCTAGGCCTGAGCGCCTCGATTCCCAGTTCCGACAGGTCGATCCTCTCCTGGGCCCGCCTCATCGCTTCCGCGTATCCCCCCTCCGGGGCCGTCAAAACGACGGCGGCCGTTCGGGGAGGCCGCGGAACGGTACGACGCCCGCCTTGCTGTTGTTGCCGCGGCTGCTGTCGCCCCCGATGTTGCTGCTGCTGCGGTCCCTGTGTGAGGGCGAGAGCCTGGGAGAAAGGTTGAGGGGGCTTACCTGTTGCCGATGGGCCGGTCTTCCCCTTTCGCTGCCCTCGTCCTCGAGCCCCGGCGGCCGGGGCATCTCGAGCCTCCCGCTGCTGCTGCTGCAGGCGACCACCCTGTTGCCGCTTTGGTTGTTGCGGCCCCTGTCGTTGTTGTTGTTGTTGCTGCGGCTGCCGCTGTTGTCCCCGCTCGGGACGGGGAGTAATCGGCGCCTCCTTCGGGGCGGTGGATCTTCTGGCCTTTTTAGCGGCCTTCCGCCTCACCACCCGGGCCCAAGTCCCCTCTTGGGGGGCCGAGGCCGACGCCGGCTCCAACGGTCCCCGGGTGAGGGGGTGGGTGCCCCGTCTTCCCCCCTTTTCCTTTTCCCCATCTGGGGAATCGCCGCCACCGGGCCCGACGTCAGGGGCTCATCGCCGGGAATGTCCGTTCCGGGAGTGGGAGGCTCGGGCGTCGTGGCGGGGGCCGTCGCCCTCCAGGCCCCCGAAGCCCCCACCCGTTCCGCCGCTGCTGCTGGTGGGTTGCTCGGTGTCCTTGGTGGCGCCGCAGCCTGGAGCAGGCGGAGAGCCCTTGGCTCCCACTCCTCTCTTGTCCACCTCTCCATGAATGCTGACAATTGGTGGAGCACCGTCCTCCGGAGGTACTCTTCAAACTCCCCCCGCGTCCCCGGCAACCACGCCGGGGTAGAGGAAGTCAGCACCGTCCCGTCCCGAGCGGCCCCCGGCTTTCCCTCGATGGGGGGAGCCGGGACCACCAATAGATGGGCCTTTTTCGGCAGGCGGAGGATCGAGGTCCCGGAGGTCACGGAGCTCGGAGAATTTCTTCTCCAAGTCCGCGATTCTCCGGTCCCTCTCTCGCACCTGCCTCTCCAGGGCCTCCACCTTGCGGCGGAGGGCATCCGTTTCCCGGCCCGACCCGACCGCGAGACCACCAGACGCCCTCACCGAAAGCACCCTGGCTCCGGCCTTACCCACGAGGGCCGCCATGCGTAGGTCCTTCTTTGACGTGCCGGATAGATGCTGGCACGCATACGCGAGGTGGTCCACCCTCTCGGCATGTTCCGCAATCTTCTGCGCGATAAACGAAGACCCCTTTTCCGCCATCTGCGCTTCCAATTCCGTTTCGAGCGGCAGGTTCCGGGCCGGCGGGACGGCACCGGTCGCGGATATCGGGACCTCTTCCCAACGCGTGGAACCTGTCTCGCCGACTAGCTCCTCCGCCAGGCGGGATCTCTCCTCGGCCAGTTCTTTCTGGGCTTTCAAGTTGCGGACGGAGGCCCGCAACTTTTTTACCTCCATTTTTCTGGCCCTTGCAACGGGATCTTTCGGGTTCCGGCCCCGCGTCTCCACCCGCACCGGCGTCCGCGAAGGGGGAGTCCGGAAGCTCCGATCCCCCTCGTCGCCGCTTCCGCCGGAGGAGGAGGAGACGGAAACCGTCTCCCGTTCGTCGTCGTCCCTAGCCCCGGTTGAGGCGCGGGACGAAGAGGACTCCGTCCGCGCCCCCGGGGCCCCCCCTACGGCTCAGAGGCCCGTGTATGGCCTCCGTCTGAGGGTCTTCCCCCCCGTCGCCCTGTCGACGTCCGTCGTCGCCGTCGTGGTCGTGGTCGTCGCAGACGCACGTTTCCCCGGAGCCCCTGCGGTGCAGGCTCCGGGTAGCCCATCGTTGGATGAAGACAAGAGGCTAGCTGGGACGATACCAGCCTCAAGCCTGCCGCTGGAGGTCCGAATCTCCTGCGGCGGTACGCTCTTATTCGTGGGTGTGCCTACCATGGTTGTATAAGTTTTGAGGGGGCTGCCCTCGACTGTCTGAAAAACTCCGGCCGTCGGGCCCAGACCCGGGAATACGTCCCGGCGGCCCCGACGGTCCCACCCGCCAGACCCTGACCCAGGAATACGTCCTGGCGGCTCTGACGGGAATCTCGTCCAACGCACCCACATTCACTCCGGGCCGCACTCGCCGGGACCGATCCCGGAGTACGTCCGAGCGGCCCCCACGGGAGCGGCCCCTCATCCATCCGGACGACACAAGGGAGGGCGGGAGGAAGGGTCCCGAAGGACCCGCTTCCGCCCGGGACGTTACACACATAACGAGAAACGGGCTTGCGCCCACCACCGACCGTCGGACCCAGGCCCGGAAATATGTTCCGGCGGCTCCGAACGGTCCCGCCCGTCAGGCCCCAACCCCGGAATAAGTCCGGGTGGCCCTGACGGTCGTCCGTCCTTACCTCGGGCGCGTGGGAACGTCCAGCCGCGCCCGCCCGCGCCGCCCCGGCGCGAGAACGTCGAGTCCGGGAGGCCCCCGATGCGGGTAGTCTCCGCGCCCGTTGGACTCCCCGAGGGGAGCCAACGGGACGGAGCCCCGCCAAACTCCGTCGATTCCAACTCGCCCCAAGGCGAGTCGGTGTCGATCGCGACAGCAAGCTGCCGCCGATGCGACAACCCAAAGGGAATCGGCGAAGGGCGGAGGGGGCCCCCGCCACGACGATCCGTCCGCAGGCGGCGCCGACCCACGCGCGCCGTCGTCCCCCGCCCCTACTCCGGCCGCGCCGGGACCGCTGGGGGGTACCATAACCCCCGGGGACCGCTCCAGATGGAGCACCTCCGCCCTCCACGGGGCCTACGCCTGGGGTCACGCCTGTCCCGTGCCTACGCGGCTATAAGTGGCGCCCCCTGGCAGGTTTCCTCACTAGGGTACACTCTCCCCGGGTGTGGGTGGCTTTTAAGGCGGCCACAGTCGCCCGTGACAAAGGCCGGATCGGGTCCACGCATTTGCGACTCCTCGTTCACCGTAGATGAGTCACGTGCCCTACGGCTCATTGCCCGGCTCGGGGTCCTCGGGGTAGCCAGAGCTCCGTCTGCGTGGAGGAAGGGAGGCCCCACGCCCGTCCCAACCGCCCTCCGCAGCCCCTGAGTTGCTCGGGTCCCTCGGGTTCGCAAACACCCGTACCGTCGGTGTTGAGGGATTGCTCCCTCGCTCCCGACGGCCCCTGAGGAGAAGTGACATGTATCTAACCTAAGTGGTAGCTTTATATTTTTTTCACAAAATTATGTTACCTAGAGTGTATGAAGTTAACCTTTTTTTTTTTTTAAATTTATATTTTTGAAAGTTGTTCTAGATTGTTCTGAATTCCAAACAGTTTTTTAATAAAATGAAAACAAAAACAATTTTTTTGGCTGGCCCCCCTTTTTTCGAAAATCGACATTTTCTTTATTGCTACAGATTGTTCTAGTTGTTCTAAATATTGTTCCAAAAGGACAGATCCCTAAACCAAACCAAAAATCCAGAAAATAAAAAGAATTATTTTCCGCTGGCCCCCCTTTTTTCGAAAACCGAAAATTTCCTTATTGCTACAGATTCTTCTAGTTGTTCCAAACATTGTTCCAAAGTATTAGTTCGATTGGTTATAAACTTTAAGAAATATTAAAAGAAAAAAATTTCTTTTAATAACACTTTTTGGTCATTTATTCGTAAACAAAATGACTTAAAAAACTGTCGATGTTTGCGAAATCGCTGAATTTCCCGGCGATGGAAGCGGGATGAGAGGGACGCGCGTGGAAGGTATTAATTAATTATTCTTTAATGTAAAATGTAACTCAGAACACAGTCTGAGCCGTCTTTAATACGTGAATAGATATATACAGTCTGACCTGCTGAGAGTGGTGGGCAGTCTTTCGCGGTTCACTAAAAATAAGAAGTTTTTGTATAATCGTGAGTGGGCGAGACAATTATATTAATTGCCCTCCTCGTGATGATTAGCCCGTGAGCCGGTGATACACGTGGCGGTCGGTACTCGCGCACATGTGAGCCTGAGTCGTCGTGTTGATGTACCAGAGTAGAGCTGGATGAGCGGTCGCTTTACATGTTAGAAAAGTCTTTCGGCAGCTTCAATCACTGCGATGGGCACTTAACTCGGAATAAATCTCGAGAATACACAGAGCACACGTCGTACGTCTGATCACAGAGCGCGGCCATTTATATACGACTTTTCATATCGCGAGGAAGACGTTGGCGATGAGCGCGCCCGTGCTTGCGCAAACTGTCGCGTCGCTCCGGCAGGTCGCATCCGATCGATGCTGCCATCTGATTGGATGGCGCAACGTGAACGGAATCTCGAACAGTCGATCTAGAACATATTTCTAACCGCGTAGAACAACTCAGAACAAAATTTTTAAGACCAGAAAAAGAACCTAAAGGGTACTTTACTCTTCATCGGAAATATTATTTTTCGATTTTTTTGATTAAAAATCTTGTTCCAGGCTTCCCGTTTTAAAACTATTATATCTTCCACTAGAACAACTCAGAACAAAATTTTTAAGACTAGAAAAAGAACCTAAAGGGTACTTTACTCTTCATCGGAAATATTATTTTTCGATTTTTTTGATTAAAAATCTTGTTCCAGGCTTCCCGTTTTAAAACTATTATATCCACCACTAGAACAACTCAGAACAAAAATTTTAAGACCAGAACAAGAACCTAAAGGGCACTTTACTCTTTATCGAAAATCTTATTTTTCGATTTTCTTGGTTAAAAATCTTGTTCCAGGCTTTCCGTTTTAAAACTATTATATCCTTCACTAGAATAATTCAGAACAAAATTTTTAAGACCAGAACAAGAACCTAAAGGGTACTTTACTCTTTATTGAAAGTATTATTTTTCGATTTTCTTGGTTAAATATCTTGTTCCAAGCTTCCCGCGTTAAAAATATCGTGTTCTCTACTGGAACAACTCAGAACAAGATTTTTAAGACTAGAACAAAAACCTAAAGAGTACTTTACTCTTCATCGAAAATATTATTTTTCGATTTTTTTTATTAAAAATCTTGTTCCAGGCTTCCCGTTTTAAAACTATTATATCCTTTACTAGAATAACTGAGAACAAAATTTCTAAGACCAAAACAAGAACCTAAAGGGTACTTTACTCTTCATCGGAAATATTATTTTTTATTTTCTTGGTTAAAAATCTTGTTTCAGGCTTCCCGTGTTAAAACTATCGTGTTCTTCACTGGAAAAACTCAGAACAAAATTTTTAAGACCAGAACAAGAACCTAAAAGGTACTTTACTCTTCATCGGTAATATTATTTTTTAATTTTCTTGGTTAAATATCTTGTTCCAAGCTTTCCGCGTTAAAACTATCGTGTTCTCTACTAGAACAACTCAGAACAAAATTTTAAGACCAGAACAAGAACCTAAAGGGTACTTTACTCTTCATCGGAAATATTTGGATCGATCCCTTTGGATTTGCTCATACGTTTAAGGTTTTGAGTGAGATAAAATTTTGTTCGTATAACTTCATTTTGATTTTAATTTACAAAATAAGATGTTCTCGCGGTATTAGACACGTATTGACGTAGAACTACGTCTTTCTCGGGGGGTATGGGGGTACGACTGCAACGTTTTCTTGCAATGTTTTCATGCAACGTTTTTTTGCAACGTTTTCATGCAACGTTTTTTTTCTCGAAAAGTATTAAAGAAAAATATATTTTATTATATAGTTTTTGAAAGCTCTCGATGTAAGTTAAATGTTTTCGTGGTTAATTTTTCGATATGGGTTTGTTTTCGAAAAGTATTAAAGGAAAATATATTTTATTATATAGTTTTTGAAAGATCTCGATGTAAGCTAATGGTTTTCGCAATTTCATAAATAAATAAATGAATGAATAAATGGATGAATGGATTTAATAAATTAAAACAACCTAGCTTCCGAAGCGCGGATCTAGCTCGCGGGTGGTCAGGGTTCGGAGTAGGCGCGGAGGAAGGCACGAGACTCGGGTCAAATTAATAGCGTAACAAAAGGTTTATTCAATTAAACGTATATATATGTGTACATCGAGATAAGAAAAGAATCGCGAACGTGTTAGTACAATAGGTGCGGTCGCGGTAACACAATGTAGACTAGAAATCGTGACGACAGGCGCTCGCGAGGCGTAGGTCGGCGCGCGGGAAACGGCGCGAAGCGCAAACGCGGCGCGGGGCGCGAAGCGCGGGCGACCGGAGTCGCGTCCGTCGGAACACGCTCGATGGAGGTAGAGAATGCCAGAGGCGCTCTTCCTCCTTTCGGACTGACTCTTGGATACGCGGGTGGTTGGAATAAGCCGGTCGTTCGTCGAGACGCACTCGACGAAGACAGAGAATGCCAGCGGCGCTCTACCTTCTTTTCGGATCGACTCAAGAGAATAGGGAGAACTGGTCGTTTGTCGAGACGCACTCGGCGAAGACAGAGAATGCCAAAAGCGCTCTACCTTCTTTCGGACTAGTTCGGTGCGGGATTCAGGATCGGAGTAGTCGGTGAGACGGATAATCAGGAATCGCAATTAGCGTTAACGACGCTCGCGTTATATACCTGCGTTGCGGCGGTGTTACGCAGTGGTGGGGGTAGCAGCGGCAAGCGCGAGCGTTGGAGTGGTACGGCGGAACGGTGGGGATTACGGCGTCTCGACGCCGCGCTCGCTGTTCGATCGTCCTCGGTCGTCTTCGGCACCGTTCGGTGCTTTCAGACGATTGCCGCGGTAAGTCCGTCCGCGGACTTCTTGCCGCAAAATACGGTAGGCATATCGTGCCTATTTCTCCCCCCTGCGGATGGTCGGCCGGGCGGCTTCGGCGAGGTGTTCGTGCCGGGACGATGCCCTTTCCGGGGGTGCATCGTTACAAAATACATAAATGAATGAATGAATGGATGAATGGATGAATGGATAAATGGTGAATGAATAAAAGGGTGAATGGATGAATGGATTTAATAAATAAATAAATGAATGAATGGATGAATGTATGAATAGGTGAATAGATGAATGGATTTAATAAATAAATAAATGAATGGATGAATGAATGAATGGATGAATGGATAAATGGATGAATGGATGAATGTTTCTCGAAAAGTATTAAAAAAAAAAATACTTTATTATATAGTTTTGGAAAGCTCTCGATGTAAGCTAAATGTTTTCGGGGTTAATTTTTTGTTATCGATTTTCTGGAAACCGGTTTTTATAATTTTTTTAACTTTTCGGAAAATAATTGATCGAATCTTAAAGAATTATAGATCAAACAAGGGTAGAATTTT
The DNA here is from genome assembly GCA_030770255.1 of Temnothorax ravouxi. NCBI lineage: Eukaryota > Metazoa > Arthropoda > Insecta > Hymenoptera > Formicidae > Temnothorax > Temnothorax ravouxi. The sequence continues at coordinate 22,204 of JASTWP010000438.1, forward strand.
ACGGGGAGTGCTATAAAGTGTATAATTTTTTGTTACCGATCTTTTTGGAAGCCGGTACCGAAATTTTTTCAATTTTTCGGAAATTAATTGATCGAATCTTAAAGAATTGTATATGAAGTAGAGGTAGAATTTTACGGGGAGCGTCATGATGTGTTCAGTTTTTGTTACCGATTTTTTTGGAAACCGGTTTTTTTCATTTTTTCAATTTTTTGGGAAATGATTGAATCTCAAAAAATTATACATGAAGTAGAGGTAGAATTTTCCGGGGAGTGCTATAAAGTGTACTATTTTTTGTTACCGATTTTTTTCGTTACCGATTTTTTTGGAAACCGGTTTTTTTTCTCAAAAAGTATTAAAGAAAAATACATTTTATTTAATATAGTTTTGAAAAGCTTTTGATGTAAGCTAAATGTTTTCGGGGTTAATTTTTCGATACCGATTTTTTAAACCTTGAAAAGTATTAAAGAAAAATATACTTTATTATATAGTTTTTGAAAGCTTTTGATGTAAGTTAAATGTTTTTGCAATTTAATAAATAAATAAATGAATGGATGAATAGATTTAATAAATAAATGAATGAATGGATGAATGGTGAATAGATAAATGGGTGAATGGATGAATGGATTAAATAAATAAATGAATGAATGGATGAATGAATAAATGGATGAATGGATGAATGGGTTAATGGATTTAATAAATAAATGAATGAATGAATGGATGGATGAATGAATGGATGAATGGATGAATGGGTGAATGGATGAATTGTTGAATGGATTTAATAAATAAATTAATGAATGGATGAATGGATGAATGGATAAATGGGTGAATGGATGAAAACCAATCAACCAATTAATCAATCAATCAATAATTCAATAAATGAATCAGTCAATCAATCAATCAATTAATCAATAATTCAATAATTCAATAAATCTATTAAATATAAAAAAATTAATAAATAAATATATCAATAAATACTTTAAATTTAATAGTTTAAATATTGTTTAAATATTGTTTAAATATTGTTTAAATATTATTTAAAAACATAAAAACAGCAGTATTTTAAAGAATTATAATTTAATTAAGGGACATCCTCGCAAGATATCTGCGTATGCGCATTGCGGACGATTAGGCTTCACTACCTTTTTCTCTCGCACAATTAACGTTTCTCTCTCGCACGATGTCGGACACAGACTCGATGTTGAATGCCTCTTCCATATATGTTCTATTCTAATAGACGTAGTTCTACGCGTTGATTGCGGCACAGTTGTTACTGTGCTTGTTGCTTTTTATTACTATTGTGTAAAGTATATCCAGCAAATTGAACATTTTTCTATTGTACTGTTTGTACGATTGAAAAGTTGTTCTGAGTTGTTCTAGTAGAGAACACGATAGTTTTAACGCGGAAAGCTTGGAACAAGATATTTAACCAAGAAAATTAAAAAATAATATTACCGATGAAGAGTAAAGTACCTTTTAGGTTCTTGTTCTGGTCTTAAAAATTTTGTTCTGAGTTTTTCCAGTGAAGAACACGATAGTTTTAACACAGGAAGCCTGAAACAAGATTTTTAACCAAGAAAATAAAAAATAATATTTCCGATGAAGAGTAAAGTACCCTTTAGGTTCATGTTTTGGTCTTAGAAATTTTGTTCTCAGTTATTCTAGTAAAGGATATAATAGTTTTAAAACGGGAAGCCTGAAACAAGATTTTTAATTAAAAAAAATCGAAAAATAATATTTTCGATGAAGAGTAAAGTACTCTTTAGGTTTTTGTTCTGGTCTTAAAATTTTTGTTCTGAGTTGTTCTAGTGGTGGATATAATAGTTTTAAAACGGAAAGCCTGGAACAAGATTTTTAATCAAAAAAATCGAAAAATAATATTTCCGATGAAGAGTAAAGTACCCTTTAGGTTTTTTTTCTGGTCTTAAAAATTTTGTTCTGAGTTGTTCTAGTGGAGGATATGATAGTTTTAAAACGGGAAGCCTGGAACAAGATTTTTAATCAAAAAAATCGAAAAATAATATTTCCGATGAAGAGTAAAGTACCCTTTAGGTTCTTTTTCTGGTCTTAAAAATTTTGTTCTGAGTTGTTCTAGTGGAGGATATGATAGTTTTAAAACGGGAAGCCTGGAACAAGATTTTTAATCAAAAAAATCGAAAAATAATATTTCCGCTGAAGAGTAAAGTACCCTTTAGGTTCTTTTTCTGGTCTTAAAAATTTTGTTCTGAATTATTCTAGTGAAGGATATAATAGTTTTAAAACGGAAAGCTTGGAACAAGATTTTTAACCAAGAAAATCGAAAAATAAGATTTTCGATAAAGAGTAAAGTGCCCTTTAGGTTCTTGTTCTGGTCTTAAAATTTTTGTTCTGAGTTGTTCTAGTGGTGGATATAATAGTTTTAAAACGGAAAGCCTGGAACAAGATTTTTAATCAAAAAAATCGAAAAATAATATTTCCGATGAAGAGTAAAGTACCCTTTAGGTTCTTTTTCTGGTCTTAAAAATTTTGTTCTGAGTTGTTCTAGTGGAGGATATGATAGTTTTAAAACGGGAAGCCTGGAACAAGATTTTTAATCAAAAAAATCGAAAAATAATATTTCCGCTGAAGAGTAAAGTACCCTTTAGGTTCTTTTTCTGGTCTTAAAAATTTTGTTCTGAGTTGTTCTACGCGGTTAGAAATATGTTCTAGATCGACAGTTTTATAAGTCATTTTGTTTACGAATAAATGACCAAAAAGTGTTATTAAAAGAAATTTTTTTCTTTTAATATTTCTTAAAGTTTATAACCAATCGAACTAATACTTTGGAACAATGTTTGGAACAACTAGAAGAATCTGTAGCGATAAAGAAATTTTCGGTTTTCGAAAAAATGGGGGCCAGCGGAAAATAGTTTTTTTTATTTTCTGGATTTTTGGTTTGGTTTAGAGATCTGCCCTTTTGGAACAATATTTGGAACAACTAGAACAATCTGTAGCGATAAAGAAAATGTCGATTTTCGAAAAAAGAGGGGTCAGCCAAAAAAATTGTTTTTGTTTTCATTTTATTAAAAAATTGTTTGGAATTAAGGAATATCGTTTTGGAACAATGTAGTACAAGTTCAGAACAATCTGGAACAACTTTCAAAAATATGAATTTCAAAAAAAGGGGGGCTAACTTCATACACTCTATTACCTAACTTAACTCAAGTGACATGTATTTCAAAAAAAGATGTGAAATCTTTAAATTAAATTGCGCCAATTGTAAAGAGAATATGTATATTGCTTTGAAAGATAATTATTATGCAATTACTTTAAAGAAATAAAACCCAAGTGGGGTATATTCGTATTCCTATTCAAGGGTCTTCCTATTCTAAACCCAAGTGATAATAGCTTCTTAATTCTTTTCAACAAATTTTTAATATTACAAAGAATCATTTTAATTACAAAGAATTAAAGAAGTAACAGTACAAAATAGAAATATTTAATTAAAACAATAAATAAATTTTTCTTGTAAAAAAACTTGGCGCTGCTTTTTTACTCCTGTCGCATTCTTCTCTAAATTATGTTTATTGTTTTTTATTCGATCAAAAATTTTAGTACTAATGTTTAAATTTTAATGTTTAAATTTCAAAGTCTAGCAGCGCCAAGTTTTTCACAAAAAAAATTTATTTATTTTGTTATAATTAAATATTTTTATTTTGTACTGTTACTTCTTTAATTCTTTGTAATTAAAATGATTCTTTGTAATATTAAAAATTTGTTGAAGAGAATTAAGAAGCTATTATCACTTGGGTTTAGAAGTTTAGAATAGGAAGACCCTTGAATAGGAATACGAAGATACTACTTGGGTTTTATTTCTTTAAAGTAGTTGCATAATAATTATCTTTCAAAGCAATATACATATTCTCTTTACAATTGGCGCAATTTAATTTAAAGATTTCACATCTTTTTTTGAAATACATGTCACTTGAGTTAAGTTAAGTAACATATAATTTTGTGAAAAAAATATAAAGCTACCACTTAGGTTAGATACATGTCACTTGAGTTAAGTTAGGTAATATAATTTTGTGATATTATTGTCACCACTGAAAGGTACTCTGGACGATATTACAAAATATATTATTTTATATTATTTATATATTATTGATTTATATAGTAGATATATTTAGATATTATTTATAATATATTTATGTTAATTCGTGTAAAGTTTTTAGTGCTAATTATTTAATATTAGATATGGTTATATTATTATTATTTCTACCAATTTTTTTTAGAAATGGATATAGAAGTATGCGTTCATAGCCCAGAACCCATAATAAAATTAGCGATGTTCTTTCTCTATCTTGATAATATTAATAAAGAATAGAGTGTGTAACATTAAAGGTCAAGGTTCATGTCAAGATTTATATTTTACCACATTATAAGAATGTCAAAGTTGATACTTTGCTATGCCAAAAAAATATTTATGTTAACATTTTATATCATTTAATATTTAATACTTTTATGGTGTTTATGTTGTGGTGTTTGATTGTTTTATTAAAACATTGTATATATAATATATATTATTAGATTTCTTTTAATTTTGTCCTAACATATACAACCCTGTTATATTGATATTTTATAAGTCGCAATGTAAAATATTTTTCAGCCATTGAATATTTTATTTGTATGTGTCTAAGTGTTTTCTGGCATATTGTGGCCAAGTTTTTCTTGCTCGCTTTTACACTAAAAACGTTCGTAGGTATTACCAATGGATCTTACATTTTAAAGCACTTTTGTAAAGCCTTAACTTTTGTAATAACGACTTTCTTTAGCAAATACGTTATTCTTTTTCGCTTACTCTTGCTTTGTTTTTATTTCTAAAGAAATAGTGTAACAAAAACACGCGCTTTCAGCTACCAAGTAACCTCTTTCAAGTGTCACATGCCAATTTTTTGGATTTTGATTTAAGATGTCGAAAGATAATTTTTCATGCAAAAAATAACGGATAAAGTTCCGAAAACGGCCTTTCTCCGATTTCGATGAAACTTTGTGAAAAGCTTCGTTTTGGGTTAAAATGAAAGCCCTTAAAAGGAATTTTGGCGACTTCTATGATAAAGCCATTTTTTAAGATAAAATGATAAAAAATATAGGGCTGTTCTTTCGAAAATGTCCGCACTCCGATTTAGGTGAAACTTTGTGAATAGGTTCCTTTTAGATAAAAAAGACACGGTAAATGTCTAGATTAAGGGCGACCTCACCGATTTCAATGATCTTGGCGCTTTAAAAGTAGATAGATAGATATTTATTACTTCAGCATTACAATTTGCCAGGAAGGGACTTGGTTTACAATTTAACGTCTTATCCGCACTCATCCATCCTTTCCTTGCATACACTATACACTCTCTTAAACTAACCTAACTTCTTAAATCTAATCCATCACAGCCTTGTCTTTGGGTTTATTTATTTCCTTTCTCTTTTTAAATTTCTTCTCCTTCTCCTTCCATAATTTCCGCAACACCTTGCCCTTATCTAAATCTAGTTCATCACTCCACAGCCTTTTCCACTTCTCCGTCCCGTCATTACCTAAATCCTTAAACCATACACTTGCTCTCTGACATTCCTCTACATAATGTTCCATACAGTCTTTGCCATCACCGCACAAAATACATTTTTTACAATCATCTTCTAACTAATATTTATTTGCTTCTTCCAAATTTTCGCATCTCAGTTTTATTAAAGCTCTCACATCATCACCTATCCTTACCCTTTTTAAATTACTCTTCTTTAAATATTCCGGACCTCCATCTAACTTGTCTAACATTCTATATCTTTTATTATACCTTGCCTCTAGGATTTTATTTCCTTCCCATTGTCTCTGATTATCGCTTTCCCTACTTATTATTTCATTCTTTAAATCCACACCCTCTCTTCTCAGATCCTCCAGTATGCCTATTCCCCATCCATTCCTATTGTAATATCTTTCCCTCTCAATACTATACATATCCTTCCCCCCAAAAGCTTCTTTTTCTTTCCAACAGTGCCTTACAATATCTCTTCCCATGCCTTTTAAAATTCTTTCTTCATACCTCATTGCCCTTATGCCCCATCCCACCTTTAATTTAAACATGCCTAATTTCCTTGATATCACATACCTTGGTGTACAAAATTCTATACCAAATATCCAACGAATATAGTCCATCATTATTTTTTCCAGCTTTACCTTCTCTTCCTACCCCCAAATTTCTACCCCATAAGCCGTAACACTCTGCACCAAATATTTAAATAGCATCCATCTCCTTAAGAAATCCTCCCTACACATTCTTTCTCCTAAACCCCAGACTTTTCTAACCGCCATCCTACCTTTTTTCATCAATTCCCTAATGTGATCCTTATAGCTACCATTCTTATTTAACGTAAATCCTAAATATTTAAAAGTCTGTACCTCTTCTATAAATTTTTTACCCCATTTCCATATCTCCTTGCATTCTTTTCTTTTCCTATTAAATACTAAAATCTTTGTCTTCTCTGTACATAGCTCTAATTTTCTTTCCTTTAGGAATCTTTTCAGTGTGCTCATCATATCTAACAGTGCATCCCTATTTCTCGCTACCATCACAATATCATCCGCATACTCTAAATTCCAAACCCTGATTTTATCTACCTCTATTCCTCCTATTCCTCTCTTTTCCATTACCTCAGCTAAATCCGCTATATACAGATTGAACAGAAGTGGACTCATTACGCATCCCTGCCTTACTCCTTTTGATGTCTGGAACTCCTCCGTATACCCATGACTGGTCCTTACCACAACTTCCGTTTCCTCGTAAATCCTTTCCAATCTTCTTACCAGTTGTTCTTTTATTCCCTTTCCTTGTAGAATCCTCCACAGGATTTCCCTATCCACATTATCAAATGCAGCCTTGAGATCTGCAAATAACGCGTACACCTTTTCCACTTTACCTCCTTTTCTTCTTACCTTTTGAATCAAATGGTTCAACACGAATATGTTATCAATCGTTGACCTTCCTTTTCTAAAGCCCGCCTGACTCTCCGGAACCATCCCCTTCTCTTCAACCTCCATCTCTAACCTGCTCCTTAAAACCTCCGCATAAACCTTGTACGCCGTACATAATAGCGAGATGCCTCTATAATTACCCGTCTTCTCTTGATCTCCTCTCTTGTATAGTGGCACTATTATACTTTTTTTCCAATCCGTGGGTATCCTTCCTTCTCTCCATATTTGTCTCATCAAATCCACCAGGCTATTCCATAAACTTCCACTCGCATATTTCCACGCCTTCATTGAGATCCCGTCTACTCCCGCAGCCTTTTTAGGCTTCAATTTCTTCAACGCTAATTTGATCTCCCCTTCTGTAATTTCGTCCTCCTCTTCCCCTTTATCTTCTTGATGCCTTGTGCTCTTCTTGCTCTCATCCTCCTTGTCCACTTCCGTCCCTCCTAGTAATTCTATGAAGTGCCCTCTCCATTCCTTCTTGCCTATATTATTTTCCATCCATACCTTTTTGTTCCTTTTCTTATTTATGTATTTCCAAACTTCTGCTTCCTTCCTTAGTTTCCTTAACTCCTCTTCTTCCTTCCGTCTCTTCTCCTCTTGTTTTTTTTACTACAGATCCCTCAGCTTTCCTTTCTCTTCTATGTACCTGTCCCTGCCTATTTTACCGTTTCTCCACCTCCTGTACATCCTATGCACCTCTCTCTTCTTTCTAGTACAGCTCCTGTCCCACCAGTCCTTATGTCCTAGGTCCTTTTTCTTGATTCTCACCCTTTTTTTTATCATTGCTCCATGTACAATTTGCTTAATCCTTTGCCATTTCTTCTCCACCGATTTGCATTCTTGTCCTTCTTTTTTGGATAACTCCTCCGTCTTCTCTTTATACCTCTGTATAGCATCCTTATCCCACTGGACCACTAGTTTTTCCTCTTCTTTTCTTGCTTCTCCTTCCTCTTCTTCCTCTTGTCCTCTTCCTTCCTCTATTTCCACTTCCAAAATTATCGGCATATGATCTGAGTCCACTCTGTCATCTATCCTAAATTTTACAATCTTTTCGTGCGCATTTTTACTTACTACCGCATAATCAATTACCGTACTACCTCTAGCTCCTACATAGGTATATTCGCCTTCCCAATCTCCTTCTGTCATTCCATTTAATATATACCAACCTTTCTCTTGTACCCATTCTACAAAATTCCTTCCTCCGTTACTGATTATCTTATCTTTACTTCTCCTTTCCAACTCCATCTCCTCTATATCCAAACCTCCTAATTCTCCTATCCTTATATTAAAATCGCCACCTATTATAATACTACCATCCTCCTCGTCCTCCAATAACCTATTTATTCTTTCCTCCATCTCTCTCCATCCCCCCGAGTTGTACACCGAAAAAATCTCTTCCTCCTTAATTAACCTACTACCTACTTTCCCCCAATCTCTCTTTTTGCCTATTACAAAACCTCCCTTTGCTCTCCCTCTTCTTTTTACTTTCCTAGCATAGCTGCATGTCCATTCGTGCGTCTTTGGCAACTTGTCTTTAATCTTTTCCCATCCCTCTTTTTCTAGCCATGTTTCACATATACTAATAAAATCAAACTTTTCTATGTATTTCCAAAACTCTTTATCTTTGTTTACTAAACCCGCTATGTTCCAAAATAAAATTCTTTTCCTCCCTTTTGTGCCTTTCCCTCCTTTTTCGGTTTTCCTTTTCCCTCTAACTCCTACCTTGCTCCTCTCCCCTGTGCCACCTTCCTGGCTTAAACGAAATTTTGTTCCTTCTCGTTACCCTCACTTGTTCCTGCCCCAGCTTCCTCTCTCTCCTCTCCTTCTATCCTATTTTCTTTGCCTAACTCCTTTTCCAACTCCGTCCATATTTTCCAGACTCCCTCCACTCTGACCCTTCCATAACCTACCTTTATCTCTTTACCTCTAATTCTTTGTTCTTTGGCCCATCTATTCAATTTTTCTTGTATTTTTCTTTCCTCCCAGCTCAAATCATTTTCTATAAAGACCTTACCTCCTTTTAGTTTGATCTTATTTCTCATTATTTCCTTCTTCTTTTCTGCACTCTCAATTTCTACTACTAACACCGTGCCACTGTTCCTATTACTTATCACCTTGCATTCTACTCCTAACTTTTCTTTTATAAAATCCTGTATCTATTGTCTACCACCCCTTATGTCCCTTTCCACTTCCCTCGGTAATACTATACCTTTCATCACTATATTACACCTTCTCCTCTCTCTATCTTTATCCGCCACCCACTTCTTAATCTTGCCTACTTCCCAATTACTTAACCTATCTTCGCTGCACTCCGAGAAGGATCCCGCGTAAGTACTCCCCTTTCTACTATAATTATCTCTACTTATCTTATCACTAATTTTGCTCGTTTTTCCCCCTTCGCTTCTCTCTTCGTACATGCCTACCCTCTTTTCTATATCTTCTAACCTTTCCATTATACATTTCTCCGAATTCTCTATTTTCTCTTTAATCTCCCTTATACTTTCTTCCCACACCCTCTCTTTTATTCTTATATCCTCCATATATTCTCTATACATCCTCCTATCCTCTTTTAGTACCTTTAGTTCTTTGCTGAGCTGTTCGCATAAATCCTTTCCTATTTTCTGCCATTCATCACCTTTTTCTTTACCCTCTTCTAACCTAAACGTTATCTTCTTACCATTATCCTTTTCATCCATAACTAATTTCCTCTGCTTACTATCCTGCCTTGTCTTAACTGCCTTTCCCACGGTTCCCGCGCTTCCCGTGCCCGCCATAACTTTCGCCTCCTAACCTCTCCTTTGACGGTTCCTTTCCTTCTCTCTACCGCCTTACCTATTGTTCGCCTGCCTTTCCCTTCAACCGCTGTACTTCCTTATCTTATCTTCTCACTCCTGCTACACCTATTCGCCTCGCCTTTACAATTATTCACCTATTACCACTTATAACTATCTCACACGCTCGATTCGCAACCACTCTCTCGCTCACCACCTAACCAAGTCCGGCGCTTTAAAAGTATTTAAGGACGTTCACCGGCAAAATCGTTTTCTTAGAAATTTTCTTAAACTTTCAGTATATGTTTAATTAAACGCGTTTTATACGTAGGCGTTTTATTCAATGCCCTTTGCGGTACTAAAATTTGAGATATTTAGCTTCAAAGTTCCGATTTTTAACACGGGATCCCTATGTTGAGCTCTCTCGACACGGACATTTTAATGAATAATAAGTACAGTTTTCTTAGAATTTTTTTGAAAAAATAGTATAAGATGCTTAATATTATTAGTAACGTGTGACAATAAAGTTCGATATAGCAAGCGGTATTTATTTTTGAGAAATAGCTGTCTAAAGAACACTATCGGACATAATTTTCGTCTGCTCGGAGGCAGGGAGAGGGAGAGATCACTGCGAGACTTGGCAATGTTGCTACCGCTGCGACATATAGGTTAAGTAGAGAACGTCAAGATCTTATCTCTCTTTGACAATTTCCGCCACGCACTTTTTCTTGGATTCAGACATACATTGCACATCTTTTCTATTCCTTTTTGCCAATTTGTTTTTAACAAGTCTACCATTTGTTAAACGATTATTATGCGACGTGGTGCCTATTCTTTGACGATTTTCTAACCTATGAAACGCGGCACGAAATAAACATGCACCTGCCTCGAGAGCAGTGTTGCCAGATCGAGTAAAGCTGCGCGGCTAGACGAGTTTTAGACTTTTGCGCACAGAAGTAGTTGTCAACCATATCATTACTCCGTGCGTCTGAGTTGAGCACAACTGCCACCGGAGAACGTCCTTAAGTGTTTAAAGCGCGTCAACTAACCTATGTAGATTAGTGACACGCTTTAGGTTCGGCTTGAGCCACCGTGCGAGGCGGATGTGTTTGCCCGTTGCTTGTACTGATTGCCGCGAGTATACTCTGAGTGTTAAATACTGAGTTGCGCGTAGGGGGGGTAATAATTTGCGACCCTTTTTTGGGGAGGGTTAATTATCTTTGCTTAATATTGCTCCCCCCCCCCTCGGAGGGGGAGCACAGAATTAGTTGTCCCCTTAATTAAGTAAGGAACAGTCTCATGCATTCATTGGACTTGTCCACGAGACGACCGCGTGATAGCCCTCTGCCTTCTGACAATGACTCGGAGAATGTTTCGGTTAAGAAACAGCGCATCGGCTCAACGACTGAGCAGGAATTCGAGAAATTCTCGCAGAGAATAAGGATGTCGGAATTAGATGCGGACCGATCTTCCAGAGGATTCCAGCAACAGAATCCACAGAGCGGGGGGAGTGCACGTGAGCGGAGCGATTCAACTGACGACAATATTAATGAGGCTGATATCGAGATGGAGGATAATACCCTCGCGAGCTTAGAGGAAAGTAGAGGGCGTGACCTTTCTGTAAACAAAACGACTTTGGAGGCCACGAGCCATAATAGCACGCAGTCACCGGTAAATAATAACGCGAATGATTCGAGCTCGCCATGTGTAAATGATGTGATCGTTCCTCCGGTGCCGGTCAAAGAGATGTATGTTGTACGCGATTCCGTGTTGAGAAAATGTGATAATAATAATCCTGACGTGCAAAAATTTGCGAGTGGTGGGCTACGATGTTATTGGCGTGAGGACCAAGTCTTTGAACAAAAATCTGAACATAATCGCTATTTATAGGCATCCGAATGAACCCATGACGAGACGTGACCTTTTGCCTATTTTTCAGACCATCAAGGGAAACAACGATGACTCGATTATACTGGGAGACATGAACGCCCATAACGTTGCTTGGAACTGCCCTTCCACAAATGACAAGGGTGATCTGCTATTTGAGGTGATGGATGGCGAGGACCTTATGTGTATAAATACGGACACCAAGTCGCGTCAGGGCTTTCGTGGCCAGAGAGACTCCAACCTGGATCTGATGTTCGGATCTGAAAGCATTGTTGATAGAGTCTCATATCGACAACTAGAGGAGACATGGGACAGTGATCACTTCCCTATATCTTTCTCATTTGACACCCACCCACAAATCTACAGGAAAATTACTAATAGACTGTCTACCAAGAGAACTGATTGGTCACGATTTGATGCGCTTGTGGAGAGGGAGGTCGTTTCAGCCCTTCTTCCCCGTTGTGGACAGTTCAAGGCAGACCTGGAGAAATATTACGATTGCTTCGTGGAGATATTGAGGAGATCGGTCTCTGTTGCGTCGGGTAGACCACCCGAACACCCTGGTCCTCCTCCGGATGACCCCGGTAAGCGTAAGAGATCGCATAAGTGGTGGGATTTGGAGTGTGATGAGGCGATTCGGAACAGAAGACGGGCTTTTGCCACTTGGAAGAGAACGAGGAGTATTCATGACTGGGTCGAATATAAGAGAACTAGGGCACTGGCCAGACGTACTCTGAAGACCAAGAAGAAAGCCAGTTTTGAGAGATTTTGTGGAGATATCAATCGGTTTACCAGCCTCAGCTACGTGTGGAGAACGATGCGCATCCTTAAGAATGTCAGAAAGAACCTGGATTGGCATGCCTGGCCCACGAAAAACAGAGAGGAGGTTATCAGATCCTCCATTGACGGACTTGCTTCTCCGTACGTGGGTGTGGACCCTAATGTGAACTTTGATGATGGTAGCCCCGATGATGAGCTGGACGCCTCGTTTGATCAGGCTGAACTAACTAGGGCAATAGAGATGATTGGCAGGGATTCCGCACCCGGACTTGGTGGAATCGAATATAGGATGATCCGGCTCCTACCGGAGCCTGCTAGGACCTGTCTTCTTGAGCTCTTCAACGTGATCTGGTCATCGGGGACACTGCCTGCAGAGTGGCCGAAGTATCAAGTAATATTTATTGATAAGGCGGGAGGTGAGAGGGTGCGTTCCATCTCTCTGTCGTCGTGCATTGGCAAAGTAATGGAAAGGATGATCAACGAGAGGCTTATCTAGTGGGCGGAGAAAGAGGAGAAATTTAGTGCCTCTCAGAGTGGTTTCCGTAGGGGCAGATCCTGCGCGGATAATTTAACAAGAATTGTGTCGGATATCGGGGCCTCTGTTTGTGCCGGAGAATATACCCTTGCGTTTTTTCTCGACGTGGCGTCTGCCTACGACTGCGTTGATTTCCGCATTACGATGGATAAGCTAACGGCGCTGAAATGTCCTCCCGGTATTGTCAGGTTTATTCGTAACTGGCTATACCGTAGAAAGATTCGTTTTATTATTAATTCCCGTGAATTTGTAACTCGATACGTCTACAGAGGACTCCCGCAGGGCGCTGTTTTTAGTCCTGTGTTATATTCTCTGGTCACGCAGGGCCTCTGTGCTGTGCTGACCTTCCTGAGGATGTTGAGGCGGTGGAATTTGCAGACGATGTCGGACTTTACATCAGCGGCCCGAATCGCCACCAGAATAGGGTACTGCTACAGCGTGCTGTGGAGGTTGTCGCTGAGCGGCTGCGTGGGATCGGTCTGGATTTGGCGCCGAAGAAATCGGTACTTGTGGAGTTTTCCAGGAGTGGTTTCTTGGACAGAGGTCTCAGTATTAAGGTGGGTGGCTGTGATGTGTTCAATAGTGGTGGTGCCAAGTTCTTGGGAATCTGGTTGGATAGCAGACTGAGGTTCGATCGACAAGTTACAGAAGTCAGAGCCAAGGTGAATCGAGCTAACTCCGTTATTAAATACCTATGTAAAGTATTTAAAGGTATGGAGGTCAATACGGCTCTTATGCTCTATAAAAGTCTGGTTAGATCCGTCACGGACTACGGGAATTTCGTCTATTTCCCTAGAAACGCCACGCTGCAGCTGAAAATGGAAAGATCGCAGTACCTGGGCATCCGTACTGCCCTTGGATATAGAAATAGCACTCCTACCAATGTAATTATAGCGGAGGCGAAAGTGAGGCTTCTGAGAGACCGCGCTATGCTTCTCGGACGTAACTTCGTAAATAAGGCGATCGCATATAACCGTAACGGTCTCTGTGACAAGTTACAACGACTCTTGGATTGTGAGAGCTATGCTAGATTCCGCCAGCCCCAGTACAGAATGTCTCTTCTGTCGGAGATATGGAGAGGGACTCGATCATATAGGACTGCAATTGGCCTCCCCAGAAAATTTGAAATCTTCCAGAGTGTATATCATGCGCATACATTCAGGTCCAAGATGAATCTTGAAATTGGCAGAGAAAGAAAAAACGAGGGATTCTCGGATCGAATTTTGGTTCGAAAAGTCATAGACCTGTTTAGCTTGAGTGATACCCCGGAGATAATTTTTACGGATGGATCTTACAGCGAGAATTCAAGATTCACTGGGGCCAGCTTAGTTATTTGCGACCAGGTAACAGCATACAAGATGAGCCTTCACTACCTCCTCCTATACGGCGGAGGCTTTTGCAATTAAGTCGGCTCTGCAATTAATGAAGATGCAACAGGCAGAAAGGAAAAAAGATATAATAATTTTTTCGGATTGCAAATCTGTCTTACAGGCTATATACAACAATCATATTAATGTACATAAGAATAAATACATTACGGAGGCCAGAATACTAATTTATGAATTGGAATTTGTATATGGCAAGAATGTAGTTTTAGTTTGGATTCCCGCGCATGTCGGGATCATGGGCAACGAGATAGCCGACGCGCTTGCTAAGGAGGCAGCCAATGAAGAGGCTGACCCCTCCATTGAGACCCCAGTGGGGGATTTCATGAAATGTGCTAGAAGTGAGACGTGGGACGCCACGCAATTATCGATTATCCGAGAATCTGTGTACAAGGGTACATTTTACTTTCAGAATTTCTATGATAGAGCAGCGGTGAGACCATGGTTTAGAGAGGTTAACGCTGAGATATATTTTGTCACCTTATTTAACAGATTGAGAGCTAATCATTATAACCTCGGAGCGTCTCTGAAGAGGAAAGGTTATGTTGATACAGCAAGATGCGAATGTGGATACGAAAACGAAGATTTGCAACATATTTTAACAAGATGCCACAAGTACGATGATAGAAGGATTGACATGGATGCGGAATTAAGAGCAGAGGGCTATTTGGAAGAAATAGATATATGTCGTCTCATTAAAATGAAAAAGTGGAATATTCTATATATTATTTTCAAGCTTTTAAGGCACTGCGACAAGGTTATCTGATCATTAGAGGAAATCACATATTTTGGTCTAGAACTATTGTGCTAAATGCCCCAGTGCTGCAGTGGTTAAAGCACAGTAATTAGCCCTCACCCGAGGGCGACTGAAAAAACCCCCCGTGACACGCTTTAAATGTATTTAAGTGTTTAAAGCGCGTCAACTAACCTATGTAGGTCATTTTGAAATCGGTGAGGTCGCCCTTAATCTAGACATTTACCATGTCTTTTTTATCTAAAAGGAACCTATTCACAAAGTTTCATCTAAATCGGAGCGCGGACATTTTCGGAAGAACAGCCCTATATTTTTTATCATTTTATCTTAAAAAATGGCTTTATTATAGGAGTCGTCAAAATTACTTTTAAGGGCTTTCATTTTAACCCAAGACGAAGCTTTTCACAAAGTTTCATCGAAATTGGAGGGGGGCCGTTTTTGGAACTTCACCCAAAATAACTGCTTAATATTAACCGTTTATACATGTTTTATTTTTAATAATGGAATAAAATAACCTTTATTTGATCTTGGGAGTTTCTGCCAGGGTCATATAAAAGTCACTTAAATTTTTCCAAGAAATTTATATAATTTTTTCTACGTAAATCGATTCTTCTCATTATTCTGCGTATAAAAATAACGTAAAATCGAAAAATAATTATTTTAAAAGATATTTCGTGTTATATAAGATGTTTTTTATTTTGTTATATTTTTTAACTCCGTTTTTCTAAAATTTTTATTAAACTAACTCTTTTTTAATTACAGATAAATAAAATTAACTGAAATTATAATTTTATACAATGTAGTTGTATATATGTATATGTTACGGGCAAAGTCCGCATGGTGTGCAGTGTCGGCATTGCCCGAGCAATGTCAGCATTGCACAACGCGACTGGGCAAAGTAGTTTATTAGCGGACATTGCCCGGTTTGATGTGGGCAAAATTGACACTGTTTATCCAGCGATGGCAATGCCAGCAACTATTATCACATTGCGGACTTTGCTCAATTCCTTGTGAGCAATGTCGATAATGCTAAATCTCCGTGGACTAACAAGCTGCGCTAAATGGACATGTCAGGCTCAAAGACCGACGCTCACTAAACGAAAAAGCTGACTACAACGCGTGGCATATTCAAAAAGGCCACAACGGGAAATCGTGGCACTTTCAATAACGCTCACAACGCGTTTTGGCAATGTGAAAATGCCACAACGCGTTGTGGACACTTATTGATGCAGTCATGACGCGATGTGGATGTTTTTGATTACATGCATGAACTTTCCACGCGTGAAAAGCTGTAAACCCATGTGGCAACTCGTCTCACGTGGAAAGTGTATGCGTGAAGGCAGTAGGTTCCGTACCTCTGCGGGGGGCTCTTCTACCGTTAAACTAGACACATAGTGTGCCTTGCAAAGTACATGCGTGGAAAGTTGTAAACCCATGTGGCAACTCGTCTCGGTGGAAACGGAGTTCCTCCCCTGCCTACATAAGGCTAACTGTTAATTTCCGATATTTCCCACTTGGAACCGAGCAAAGTCCGTAATGTGATATAATAGTCGTTGACATTGCCATCGCTGGATGGGCAGTGTAAACTTTGTCCACATCAAACCGGGCAATATCCAGTAATAAACTACTTTGCCTAGTCGCGTTGTGAAATGCTGACATTGCCCGGACAATGCCAATACTGCACACTATGCGGACTTTGCCCGTAACATATACAGGGTGATTCAAAAATTTGTGCCAAAATTGTTAAGAGTGATAGAGGAAGGCACAACAAATATTTTTTGTATCACAAAATGATTGACACATAGGCTGAGTTTCAATATTCACTGCCAGTACTAAAAATCTATGGTTTACGTCACGTACAACTTTTCTGTCTACGAGCGTATATACACTATGCATAAAGGTCACTATTTTACTTTTTTTTCCAAATCAAACAACTTTTGTTTAAAACATTTTTTGGAGAAAGTGTTATTTCCGAAGTATTTTATTCCATTATTAAAAATGAGACATCGTATATAAGTGTTATGGTTAATACTAAGCAGTTATTTTTTACATAAACAATCGTCTTTCGACATCTTAAATTAAAATACAAAAAATGAAAATGTCGGTGTGTGACATAATGGTTACTTTAATATTTTCTATGAACATTTACTAAAGTAAGAAGCCCGTGAATGATAGTTATAGCTTATTTTTAACATAGCATATAATTCTGTATTTTTAATTTAGGAAGTTTTTTTCTATAATATAATTTTCTATGATATAATTCAATATCATCATCACTTTCTTTCAATGAAGATAAAAATGTAATATAAAAATCTCTTATTGCTAATGTTAATAATTATCGTTGATCTATTTTGAAATGCACTTGTTTAAAAAAATATCTTTGTCACACACTAAACACATACTGTCGTTTAGCTTGTAAATAGCGTTTGTAGCTATATCCTAAATGAACGTATAAACATGCTGCCTCTGAGTGTCAGTACTGACAATATGAAAGCGAGTAAAACAAACTTAGTCTGTATGTATATATATATGTGGCAATTGGTATTTATTAAAAGTATATTCCATTTATATAAAGGAAGAAAGACACAAAATGTTTTTTCAAAAACATCTACTAATTATATAACGCTATTTCTTATCAAAAATTAAGTAAAAAATTCCTGAACCATTTTTTCTGTAATGCTTAATAAAGCAATACTTATTGAATAAAGATAATCCAATTAGCGTCGTCCTTGAAACAGACATACGTCAATGAGCTGTGCGCCTGATAGTATGCGTGAGTGCTCCTCACCATTATCTAAAGACTAATCTGAAAAGTAAAGACCTGAAGCTGTAAAAAGCTTCTTGAATTGTCATATTCAGATCATTTTTGGTAAAGTTACATCATGAAATTGGTTTATTTTTGACCGAAGGTGATGCTTTCTTTTTTCTTTAACCCTTTAGCGGCCACATATCGATCCCGTTGGAGTAAAATGTTATAATTTATAAGATAGTCTTAAAACACGTCCCTGATGAGTTTTTTGTTTTTTTTAATTGGGTATGGAAATAAGATTCCGCTCTTTTTTTCGAGTTTGTTGTTTATTTGAACAACTACGTACAGAAGTGGTTTTACTCAAAGTATGCACCATTGGAAGCAATAACTTTCGCCCATCTTTCAGGCAGCAAATGGATCCCTCTATAGTAAAAATCCGGATCTTTCGACTCGATCCAATTTTCGAGTTATTTTTTGACATTTTCATGAGAAGTGAACCTTTCTCCAGAAAGAGCTGACTGCATTGACCGGAACAGGTGAAAATCTGAAGGAGCGATGTCTAGAGAGTAGGGCGGGTGCGTTAAGATTTCCCATTTCACTCCTTCCAGGTAATTTTTAACCGGTTTTGCAACAGAATCAACTTTTTGTGTTTTTTGTTCCACTCCGGCCGTTCTATCAACATTCAACTTACTTGACAACTCCTCAAGTGTTTAGCATGAATCTTTATCGAGTAGTTCTTTCAGTTCAACGTCTTCAAATTTTTTGGGGGCTCTTTCGCGTTCTCGGTTGCTTACATCAAAATCACCGTTTTTGAATCACCGAAACCATTCTTTACACGTTGTACTCGATGGCCATTGTCACCATACACATTTATTAGCGAACGATGCGTTTTAGCAGCACTTTTGTCCAGAAGGAAGTAATGAAGTAGAACTTCCCGCAAATGCTGCTTTTTTGGAATAAATATTGACATTTTTAACACGGAAAAATGAAATGTTTGTTTCTCTGGGAATGAATGTCAACTACTGCTTTTCAGAGCTCACACATACACCTTAAAATACATGGACCATTGTTTCATCAAACACGACAATAGCACCTCCAGCGACACCTTTTAGAAAAGAGCGGAAACTTATTCCCATACCCAATGTACATAATTATATATGTACACAGGCCCCTAAAGGGTTAAATGCCCATTGGATTTCTGATTCTAAGGAATCATAGTACCACAATAATTAATCCAGAGAGGAAAAGGTGATGCTTTAATTTCCGCTGGTAGTACAGTTTACCATGACAACAAAGTTGTCGTAGAAGACGGTTTTCATTCAGGAGAATTACAGAGCACACACATTCACACTACCAGGCGCGCTACCACTCACTGACGTCTAAAGGAGGACACTGATTGGATTTTCTTTACTCAATAGTTATTGCTTTATTAAGCATTATAAAAAAATGGTTCAGGAAATTTTTACTCAATTTTTTTATAAGGAATAGCGCTATATAATTAGTGGATGTTCTATAAGAAACACTCTGTATAAATAATTTTTCCCCCCAAAAAAATTACAGATAGATGGAATGTATATAAATGTATTTTCTTTTTATTTGTTATTAAAGATAATTAGATATATGTCTCACAAACAGTTACATATACTAATTAGATTTTTAGTTTAATTTTGGTGACACTGAAGACAAAGTAAAATACACATTATTTATAAATATATAGAATAAAAGAAAGGATGTTTATTCTCTCACATTACGTGGTTTGTTCAAAAATTTTCCGAACATTTATAATAACGCCAACACGATATTACACCGATATGCGGTAAGCAGTTCTGCCTAGCAGTAACCTTAGCAAGTAACCTCGCATTTACCGCGTTCTTCTATTGTGGTTAGTATCAACAAGGGAAAAAATGATATGTCCTCCCTGCTTTAAAAGCTCGATTAAAACCATTAAAAAATCCTATTCGGTCTAATAAAATTGAATTGTGTTTTTGAACCTGCATTTTCCATTTAGTGTGTATAAATAAGTTTTTATGGTTTTGAATAAGATTTAATAGAAATATTCACATTCCGTCCTATATGTTTTAATATGTTTATATTGGTTCCGATTACGCTCAATCGTAAAATATAGCAATCAAAATCTTAAACAGTTTTTATTGTTCTCGATTGAGCGATCGGAACCAAAATAGACATATTAAAACATATAGGACGGAATGTGAATATTTCTATAAAATCTTATTTAAAACCATAAAAACTTATTTATACATACTACTGGCATAAGTTCCAGTTCAACAAAATACAACCGATTTGAGAGTAATTATGTTTTAATGGAAAATGCAGGTTCAAAAACACAATTTGATCTTATTAGACTAAATAGGATTTTTTAATGGTTTTAATTGAGCTTTTTCAGCAGGGCTATTCTACGTAAAAGAACGTTCAGATTTTTGAATCTACAAAAAAAATTTTTAATTAATGTATAAAAGGATTATCGTGCTGCTCGTGAAACTCAGTCATCTTGAAAATCGCAGAATACACATAAACTCGTAAGCAAAGCGATGCAGCATGATAATTAATCGCAATAGAAAGACACGTTAAACGTTGCAAACGGAAGGTTACTCACTAAAGTCGCTGCTAGGCCGCCCTGCTTATCGCACATCGGTGTGATATCGTGTTGGAGCACTAATAGCCCAGTAAAATGACTCGAAATTCGTCGATTTGGAGGAAATAATACTGACTGGGCTGAAACTTTGTAAACAGGGTTGTTTTAGGATACTATTCAACATATTAAAAGTCCCCACGTGTAGACGCTACGTTGCGGACAGAGGAGGGTCCAAAAGGTCCAAAAAATCAGTTTTTTGCAAATAACTCGGAAAATATCAACTTTACGGAAATTTATGTAGATATCAAAATTGTAGCTTACAAAATTCCGCACAATTTTATTTTTTATTCAAGTTTGTACGATCAAATGGAGCAGAGATAGAATTTTTTTAAACACCGGTAGTTTTGCGACACAACGAAAACGCGTACGCGCGTCGCGCATTTTTCGCTAATATCTCGAAAATAGACTCTGAAATCGAAAAATGTTTACATGAACACTAATATAAATAAAATACTCACATTTTATGAACCAATTGTTATTTTATACTTGTACATTTTTTTCCATGAAAATCACTTACATATAGGTTTGCAAGAGTAAAGTTCGATGAAAGAGTAGAAATTTTCGAGAAATCAGAAAAATTACTTTTCACCATCAAAAACGCTTATGTCGCGCTAAAAAATACACCATAACTCAGAATGTCATCAAATCCCGTTGATAATACTGGCACATAAAGACGCATTTACAGTAAGAAAGGCAAGTTTCTATGACAGATTTAAATTAGCAAAAAGTCTAGTGTCAAGTTTGCCCCGATGCCGCGATGTCGAGTTAGCCCCGGTCTTCCCTATTTAAAATATTGTCGTTAAAAAAAGATTTGACATTCCACAGAGGATAATTATGGCTCAGAGGCAGGTGGAAAAGGTGGAGGAGCTACGATTATAAAAAAATTTTAATTTTTTTTACATAAAAAATATCTGTCACACTTCAAATTTATTTTTTCTTATTCATGCAAAAATTCTTTTTCTAACATCCTTTAAGTCCTTAACCCTTAAATGCCACCCGGGGTCCAGCGGACCCCAGATCCTTTAGAATGAAATGTTTTCAAATGTTCTTGCCAAAAATGGAGTTCATGCTCCCATTGATGATAGTTGAGTGATTGACCTACCCGTTGGTACACTTAGCAGTACTCAGTTTACTTAATTTTTTATACTATGTTGAAATTGAAATTTGAACAATATTAGCATTTTATACTCTTCTCTAGACCTTGAACAACATTGAAAAAAATTGTCATAACTAAAGATAAAAAAATCAATGAGTAAGGAGACATTTTTCATGCTGGTGTCTTTTAGACCCCTCAGTGAACTTACGAGATTCTACAGAGGTGTGGCATTTAAGGGTTAAAGTCCTTCTGTACCATTTAAAAATTACCAAATTTGCGACAACGAAATTAAGTATTCTTATTTAATTAATAATTATCTCATTTCTTTTTCTCATTCGTACTACTTTTAGCTTTAATTTGCGTGTTTCATCATTAAGCTTCGTCAATTTGTTCGTGAGTTATGATTTTTTAAATAAAACGAGTCGTAACGTGTTTGCCGCGCTGCGCGCCGCATACCTACTGGCTTCGGACTCTTCTCAATTTTTAGTACCTACGTATAGTACTATCGGTCCTAAAAATATCGGCCTAGTACCAAACGATTCAGAAAAACCCTTCAAAATTGCCTTCAAAATTACATGCCATAAACTCTATTTTATAGGAAATTTTGTCAGCTTTAATTTCGATCTTTTGAAGTTTTTTCGTAAAATTAATAGAAACGGAGATTTTTACAAAAAAAGGAATGATAATGCAATTTTTCATACAATTTATCAAAAATACAGCAATATTCATGAACTTTTTTTTAAATAAAACATACTTTGCGAAGGACTTATACTACTCCAGCACGTTCATATATATATGAAGTAATAAAAACAAGGTAAAATAAATTTTTGAAAAATTATTATCCATATATTTTTGGACTAAAATGTTAATTTAACAAAAATTGATTTTTTTTCTTCAATATTTAAACGTCTGGAAAACGTCTAAATCATCAACGTCTAAATCATCAACGTTTTAATAAAAAAAGGTCTACGACCTCTCATTTTAAAGATAATTAAAATATCTTCAAGAAAAATACATAACATTACTGCCTCCAACCAATTAGAAAAAGTTATTTTCCAAAATGCACTGAAAAATTACATTTCTTCACGTTTTTTGCTCTTAACTTCAAGCTATCTTTACCAAAATGGATTTATGCATACATCCACATGTTCAAAATTTTATTCTTTTTAACTTTCATTATACATACTATATGTGTACGACTTATACTTTCAGAGTTAATACTGATTTTTACATGCAAAACATCCACTATCAACATAAAATAAAATTGTCTTTTAATTAATAACTCGGCGAATTTGGACCGTACAAAAATGAATAAAAAACGAAATTGTTCGTAATTAGATTCTCTACAATTTTTATTTAAAACATTTTTCGACATATTAGCGAAAAATGCGCGACGCGCGTACGCGTTTTCGTTGCGTCGCAAAACTACCGATGTTTAAAAAAATTCTATCTTTGTTCCATTTGGTCGTACAGACTTGAATAAAAAATGAAATTGTGCAGATCTTTGTAAGCTACAATTTTGATATCTACATAAATTTCCGTAAAGTTGATATTTTCCGAATTATTTGCAAAAACTGATTTTTTTGACCTTTTGGACCCTCCCCTGTCCGCAACGTAGCGTCTACACGTGGGGACTTTTAATATGTTAAATAGTACCCTAAAACAAGCCTGTTTACAAAGTTTCAACCCAGTCAGTATTATTTCCTCCAAATTTTGTCATTTTACTGGGCTATAATATAAGTTTGGAAAATTTTTTAACAAACCACGTACATCAAGAAAATTTTTAACTTTTAATTAAATAAATTACTGAAAGTACATATGTCTATATGTATATCATAATTACACGTAACGTTTACTTTTAATAGTAATAAATAAAAAGAAATTATGTAAAAAGTATTTTTATTTATTGAAGTGGATGTTCTTCATTTAGATCATTCAAAGATTAAATGTAAATAATTTTGGTAAGACAAAAGAGTTTCTAAATTCTTTAAAGTATTCTATTGAAACGTAAAAGGACTAAAAATGAAATGTAAAGTCATAATTAACAATCCGAAAATGTAGCATTATTCAAGAAGTAAAATATTTTACGTGAAATGTTGTTGTATGTAAGATTTTATTCACGTATTAATTTTTTTTATATGTACAAAGATATTCTATCCTGCACTTGATACATTATTTAGCGTGTGTCGCGTGCGCGCGCTTGTGTGTATGTTCGTGCACGCGCGTGCGCATGTGTGATGTTAAATTGTAAAAATGTATATATTCTTATGATATGCACACGCTGCATTTGGATAACGCACACGATATACCACAAATAAATAGACTGGAGGAAGCGGAAGTGGTGGGCACTTAAATCATACAGTTGCTCACAGAGTTCCACAAATTTATCCAACACCGTCCCCTTATCATAATCCACAACTAGCATTCTTACCTCCCAGTGCGCAGGTAAGTAAATATTTATATTGAAAGTCATCCCTTCATTGAATCATGCATGCTTTTTGTTAATAAGTTATAGTTATCGATATAGTTGTAGATGTACACGTATATACATACACGCATACACACACGCACACATACACACAAGATATTTTTTAATTGTTATACAATTCAAATTATATGTATGTGCAGGAACTGAAAACGCCACTGTCGTTGAAATCGACCAGTGCGGTGACGACTCGATTTGGTGACTTGACTTTAGGATCTCCGACTCCAATAAGAAACACAGAAACAACTTTTACTCAAAATTCCGACTTTGAGTCACAAGTGGCGAAGATCAACGCTGTATTCCCGACAGTTTCGGACACGCATATTCGTCTTTTACTGAAGAAGTAAGTTTCTTATCTCATGCAAATGATCTACTTTAGCAAGATTTCCATCTAAAGCTTAGTACTCACGCTTTTTAACATTTTTCTATAAATATTTATATTAATATTAGTACTATTAACACAGAAAATAAAACTACTACACATGTACAAGGAATAGTTGATTTTTCAAGTTTCTTTAATTTAATTTATCCGAGCTTCCTGTCCATTTTCTTAAATTAGCACTATATCAGATTTGGTGCTAAGTCGACAGCCGATATCTTTCAGATACCATAACAGAGCAGCTTTGGTCATGAGTGCTCTCCAAGTGGAAAAGAATCCTCTTTGTGCCCCAGGACCGTGTACACCTGTGGGAGTACATTCAAATTATGCAATCCCGAGATGGCGTCTACCAGCTCATTCTATACATGCAGCATTAACATTGAGTCCGCCTCGCGGAGTTCGGCCAGCCCCTAACTCCCCAAAAATGAAACTTAGGTTTAACCCAAATATTCATAGTTTTCAGTCTCTTTCACCCAGTCTGGATGCTAGATGTTGATATCGTATCTTGTGATAGTTCCATATGGAAGTATACCAGTCAAGGAGCACTGCCTTTCTTTGCATTGTTATAACTGTCTGGTATATTTCACGCATACACACGACGTTATGTAGCGGTAGCATGTATAGAATAGATTTCCTTTAACTATATTTAGATATTAAGTATTAGAAACACAGTTATATGTGTATATACTTATATACTATGTATGTGTGTGTGTGTGTGTGTGTGTGTGTGTGTGTGTGTGTGTGTGTGTGTGTGTGTGTGTGTGTGTGTGTGTGTGTGTGTGTGTGTGTGTGTGTGTGTGTGTGTACATATATATCGCTTATTTGCTACAAAAAAGTATAATATTGAAAATTTTATGATTTAAGGTAGTCGTCTCGTCAGAGCATGTATTAGATAAAGTTTTCGATTTCGGATTTTATGTCAAATTATATGATCAGCTTTGCAGTCGATTTTTTCTGTGGCTCTTTACCGACTATTTACTCTAGAAAATCGATCTCGAAAATCACAAATTTTGCATTACTTCATACAGACGGCCAGAAAAAGAAGGCTCTATCACGGTTTCAATCACATATTTTCGCATTTTTCGATTAGATGAAGTGAGAAAAAACATTGCTTTTTGTACATTAGATTTCGAAGAATCCGATGCAACCATAAAATATATAGTTTACCGGAGATTTCGCTGCTAATTTTTTAGTTTATTTTAGTGAAAATGCGGTAATCGAGCAGACATTTTTTTGGTCGAGGTGAGGTTGGCAAGACTTGGCAACGCCGCTGGCTAATTACTGTAGTTGCAGGTTATGGGGCTCGTCTTTCTTAGCCGAATTGGATAATGATTGACACCCCTGTCATGCGTTTTGAAACCCTTTCTCAGTAATTGTCAAAATTCAATCGAAAAGGAGATGTAACCTCATTTGTAACCTTTCTCGACGACTCGCATGATCAGCTGATCAAAACGGAGTCAAATGAGAAAAATCACAGAATTTGGAAAAAGTAACATACTTTGTCACGTATGAAATTTTACACCATAATTCATAAAATTATTTTTTCCTTAGCAAAAATTGCCTGAAATATATTTCTGAACGTGAAAACCTACAAACAGTCACATGACTAGCACGTAGTGAGACGCCTACCTTAAAACAGTCAAACCTATTTTTTGAAAAATTTTGTTTTTTGAGTTATTATGTTATTGTTGTAGCAAATGAGCGATATATATATATATAAAATATGTACATGCGTATGTACACATATATATGTATACAAGGTGTTCCATTTTAAAAAATATGTTTAAATATACACAGGGTGAGTCATTTTAATTTACGCAGGCAAGTCTCGAAAAATATGGAAGATACGGAAAAATGTCTCAGACAAAAGTTGTATGGTCTAAAGGGGAACACATGATTCATATCATCATTTTCAAGAAATTTTAAAGGCGACTAATTTCTTAAA
Source organism: Temnothorax ravouxi (assembly GCA_030770255.1). Lineage (NCBI taxonomy): Eukaryota > Metazoa > Arthropoda > Insecta > Hymenoptera > Formicidae > Temnothorax > Temnothorax ravouxi. The sequence goes on from JASTWP010000438.1 coordinate 48,593, forward strand.
TGGAACTTTTAATTTTTTCCTTAAGATTGAAGTTATAAATTTTGTTGAGACGTTTTCAAAGCACTATAAAGCTCTTTTTCGTTAAGAACTTCCTGAAATATTTAAAATTTTGTTATAATATTTGTAATACAAAATTATGAAATATCTCGTGAAGTATTCACTTTTTGATGACTTTACACCTTCATACTTTTATACATAGAATTACTTCACGAGATTTTATATTTTGTATTAAAAATATAGCAATTTTAAATATCTTAGGAAATTTTTAACGAAAAAAAGCTTTATTATAGTGCTTTGAAAACGTCTCGACGAGATTTACAACTTTAAGGTGATCCTAAAGCTGTCTGTAATACCTACACTCGTTTTTAACAATATTTGCTTTTGTATAAAAATTCTACAACTTGATGTTACAAAATGAGGGTGCAGTCCATTCAGTAGACATCAAGGAATATCATACCGTTTGTAGAATTAGGCTGAGACTCCAAACAAAAAAGTTAAACGAAAAGTACGATTACGTGAACGTAATGTACGTACATTATCGTACTTTTCGTTTAACTTTTTTGTTTGGAGTCTCGTCAGCCTAATTCTACAAACAGTATGATATTCCTTGACGTTTACTGAATGGACCTGCACCCTCATTTTGTAACATCAAGTTGTGTGTGTGTAGAATTTTTATACGAAGCAAATATTGTTAAAAACAAGTGTAGGTATTACAGACAGCTTTAGGATCACCTTAAGGGGATGCTGGAGCCGTCTGTTTTACCGGCATTTTTTGTCGACACGTAGCGTCGTATTAATTTGACAGAATTAAAAATCCTTCTCCAGAATTGCAGTACATACATTAATGATTCGGGGAACTCCGATTTTATATAGAAAACGAGAAAAAATTACGGAAGTACAGATTTCCTTATCCTACTCTTATCCCAATATGGCGTCCCGAATTGCGGCGAGCTGTCAGCTCGTCACAAGATGTATTTCATATAAGAGATATACCATTGGTATGTACGAACGCGAAAACAAGTTCCCCCGAATTGCACAACAAGAAAAACATCGATAAACCCTCCAAATCAAGATTTGGAAGCGTAATATAAAAGTATAATGTCGATGTGCATCATGCGTATGTGTGCGTGCAATGTAGCGTGCTATCCTTGTCTATATTTTTGTCTATACAAGGACAGATATAGTCGATAACATAGAAAATGGTAATTTTGTCGGTTATACAGACGGCTCCAGCATCACCTTAATCTCAAGGAAAAATTAAGTTCCATTTAAAAAATTAGCCTTTAATAGTTATTTGTGTAACAAGTGCGGAAAGTTGAGAATTGGACACGAGTGCGGAGTGGACAAGGCGATCACCCGCACGAGTGTCCAATTCTCAACCCGCACGTGTTACACACCCTATTTTATATTACAGTGCGTGGAAAGTGGCCCATTATTGCGCGCGCGTCATCTGTGCGACAAATAGCCAATTCCAAACACGAGTCGAAACAGTGCGGTAATGTAAACATTACCGCACTGTTTCGACTCGTGTGTGGAATTGGCTATTTGTCGCACAGATGGCGCGCGCGTAATGGGCCACTTTCCACACACGTGTAATATAATAGTTATTTGTGCAACAAGTGCTGGAAGATGAAAATTCAAGGGTGCGGAGTTGACGCACGAGCCGAAGGCGAGTGCGGTCACCGCACCCGGGAATTTTCATTTTCACGCACGACTTGCATACCCTATTTTATGTTGCAAGTGCGTAAAAAGTGGTTTATCACGCACGCGTAGCGTGCGTAATGTGCCACTTTCCATGCACGTGTTACATAAAATTTTTTGAAAATAACATCTATATGACATGACTCATCAGAATCATGTGTCCCCCTTTAGACTTTATACAACTTTTAGACATATGTACAACTTTTGTCTGAAACATTTTTCCGTATCTTCTATATTTTTTTAGATATTTGCGTGCGTGGATTAAAATTAACTCACCCTGTATAAAAAAACATTGCTTTTAAAAAATGTTTTAAACAAAAGTTGTTTGGTTTTGAGGAGGATACAAAGTGATAAAATCAGTTTAAACTTGCATGACAATTTTAAGGTCACATTAAAATTTTTAACTAAAATAAATTTTTTATTGCAGATTTTTGTAGTCTTGTAGTAGTCAGACGTTGAGACCTTTTTAAATCACTATGATAAAGTTGAATTTTGTTCAGAATTTTCTGAGTTATGAGACATTAAATTTTGAGACCCGGCACTATCTGATGTATGTACATCGCTGAGATATTGCTCCGTGGGATTTTGTACATTATGTAGCCCTTAAAAAAAGCTGATGTAGTATAAGTATTTACACGTAGGTGTGTTTGATTTAATTAATAAGTGCTCGAAATTTGTGTCATTCTCGCCATCTACCTGGAGTATTTTTTTACCCCATGCACTTAAAAATGATGATATTTTTTGTTTTATCGATGATGATTTCGAGTAGTTATTTTTATAGCAATATTTATACTTTTTGTTACTTTTGATTTCAATAAAAATGTTTATATATTAAAAATTCTTGATTTATATGTATTAAAAATACTTCTTTTTTTTTATGTAAAATAAACAATTATAAAGTGGGGTTAGAAACGACCCTAGATGGGTTATATGAAATTCTAGAGCAGTTAAGTGGCGAGGATTAACTTGTATACAACATGTTTAAAATACGTGCAAATCGTTTAAGTTCAAAATTTGCTGTTAATTTGAGATGTTTTCATAAATCGGTACCAGAAAATAAGAAAATAAATATTTCTCTTTTTGCATCATGTAGTCGTCCTGAGTACTCACGAGCAACCTCCCCGCGATGGGCAAATACTAAACAGTGGGATATCAGGTAACGCTAATACCAGTGGAAGTAGGCCTCGACTAAATGTCAGTGATTCTCAAACTTTAATTTCTCATAGCTTAGGAAATTTTGAACAAAATTCAATTCAATCATAGGCTGAGTTCATCTTGATGCTTTCAGCGCTGTGAGCATTATTCTATCTTCGTTGCACATCAAATATCAAATGAGGATAGAGCCAGCACGTCAAGACGAACGCAGCCATTATAGTGATTTGAAAAAGTCTTGACGTCAGCTGCAAGAGTCTACATTATCTACAATAAAAAAATTAGTTTTTATTTTTTTTTGTGATCTCCACGTGACCTTGGAATTTTTGCGCAAAGTTGACTATCACTTTGTGTCTCCCGCAAAACCAAATATACTTAATATAACTTATTTTGTTCAAAACATTTTTTTCCAAAACGCGATGTTTTTTTATATTTTTAAACATTTTTTTTAAAATAGGGTACTTTGTACGTAGAAGATTGGCCGATTCTTCAAGATAATTTATCGTGCACGGTAGCAAATATTATACATATAATATATAGTTTAATAAGTTATTATTAATTATGTTTATTTTGTTATATTTTTATCGCTTTTCAGAAATTTGAAAAATATTCTGTTACATTGATCAATAATATCCAATTTTATGACATCTGTATTATTTAGATTTTTCTTTTATCTTTCAGTTTCTTCCTGGTTTGCTATAACATAGATGTTGGATAGTATGAAATTTACGCTATCTAGAATAGGTTGGTTTTTGTTCAATATTCTTCTTGTTTTGTTTTTGTTTGTCATTTAATGGCACAACTTGAAGCTTACATTAGATGTTATTGTTATGTTAGTCATTAAAAAATTTCTAAGGGAATAAAAGAGTTTTTATATTTTTGTAGAAACAAATATATATAAAAGATATATATATATACTATATACGTGGATTGTTTAAAAAATAATAAGACTGAATTTTTTTCTCAACAACTGGTAACACAAGAAAATCGAGCAGCGTTATGCGACTAAAGCCTCTTGCACAATGCCAGGCAACAGGCAATAGGAACAAGGAATAGAAATCAGAAATCATGTATAAATGCAGAATAAACAGTGACACAGGCAATAGACACAGAGTTTCCGTCACGTTGGAATATCTGTGCCTATTGCCTGTTGCCAACCAATTATAGTATTCGAAATTTTTAGGTTGTAATTAATTTTTGTTATTTCCTGTTTTTATTACCTGTTGCCTGGCATTCTGCAAGGGGCTTAAGGGTGGGTTCCACTTATCGCTCGTAACGCTCGTGGAATCATTTCATCCTTGTTGTTTGTCAAATGTTAAACAAGGACGAAATGATGCTTGCAAGCGTTGCTCGATAACGCAGCCTAAAGCCCATTCTACAATAGCCGTAAAAGTATGCAGTAAGACGTGAGCAGTAAGCTATTGACCAACCACAGTCGATTATTCTTGAATTGTAAAAATCCCATTATAATCAATAGCTTATTGCTTACGTCTTAATGCATACATTTACAGCTATTGTAGAATGGGCTTAAGTTCTGTGTCAAACTCCAGGACAATGCAATGGAAACATTTAAGAAGTTGAAACAGACTTATAAAGGTCAAGTTCTATCTCTGGCACAAGGTATTTTTAAACGGCGGTGAAATTGTGAAGATGAATCCCGTTTTGGACCACCAATGGCATAAATAATTTGGTGATTTAAATTTAATGAAATTGATCACCAATTATTGTCAACTTTTTAAATGTTTCTGTCACGTTATCCTGAAATTTGACACAGAATTTACGGTGTCAAACTTTGCATAACGTTGCTCGATTTTCTTGTGTTTCATTTTCGTGACGCGTCACTCAAACATACAGTTATACAAATTATTGTAGAATCACATGTGTTAATGCTATCAAATTGAAATTTTAACTGAAGGTAGAATATGAATGTAGCTCTCGATCTACTGCAGTTTTTACAGTTTTACTACTAGTTGTTGAAAAAAAATCATTATATATATATATATATATATATATATATATACACACATATACATATATATAATATACATATATATATATATATATTGTTAAAAATAAATATATATTGGCAATATTTTCCTTAAATACTGCTTTATATAGGTAGATATAAAAGAAACTCGTTTATCCCAAAATGAGATAAAAATTAAGCATGATAGTATGTGCATGTGCATTCTATTCTAAAAATGTTTAAATAAAAATAATTGTATTAGATAGCTCATTGCCATGAAGAAAAGAGATATTTTATGAATATTTTTAGGTGTTAGATCACATGTACATATTATAAATAATGTTAATTATTAATCTTTTATGTGTTATTAATTTACTAAGTTATGATCGAGAGCATTAACGTCATCCGTTACGCATTTACGGAAAGATCTTTATCTGCGATTTATCAGCTCTTTTTGCAAACTCAAATAATCGATACTATTAATAATGTAAGTGACAAGATAAATTTCTCTTAAATATAATATAGCAAAATTTGTTCATTGAATGCGCATATACCGGATGGCACACATTACTGCTGTGTACACGAGTCACATTTAAATAAGATTATATTAGATTATCGTTGTGTTAGTTATGAGTTACAATTTGTATACTATTAAAAAGTATATAATCCATAAGTCCATATGATATGCACTGTATTATGTTTATATGTTGTGCATATTGCGATAACAGTTATATTATACATTTATATGTTTGAAATGTATGTACAGGTACCTGAAAAATGTATTTCCAAAAGTGGATGAAACAATATTATTGGATGTGCTAGAACAGAGCGATAATAATGTGCAGAAGGCATCTGAAAAATTAATTGATTTAGGATACGAAAAACGAAATCCAACTGTTTCTGCCAGAGCCTTAGCAAAGAAGAAAGAAGAAGAACAGGTAATGAATTTTTTACCAAACAATGTAACATTGTTATATGCAAAAAAAATTGTTTCTATAGGTACATGACGAGCCAACTGCACCCACGCCTCCTCCGCGCATAAAAAGCCTGGAAGAAAAGAATAAGTGTATGTATTTGTTTAGATTTCTATTTTTTTTTATGTCCGGTGATAGTATACTACAGAAAGAAAACATTACAGTAAAAACACGTTTGATGGAAAAATATAAGAATTTACCGGATCGAATTGTGATGCTTGCTATGGATAGTGTAGATTATGATGAAGAAAGAGCAATACATATATTAGATATAGTAATGGCAGAAGAAGCTACTCGACCACTATGTACTTCTAGCAGCCAAAGGTAATGATTCATTTTTCAACAATGTATAAAAAATTATGCATAAATGTATATTTCTATTAATTGTTTCTCATGAGTTTATATAAAATATTGTAGTAGTAGAAGCGACGAACGGAAAGATAGTCCGCCAATAACAGAAGCTATAAAATTAACTGCTTCTCCAATTAAAAAGATGAGTAAAGATGCGAAAACTGAAAAATTAAAACGGTCCAAGAATAAGACTGAGATACCGAAGTAAGATATCTCTTTAAGATTATATCTTTTAAGATGTATTATTATCATGATAACACTTATCTATATAATAAAATATGTTGCGTTAGAGTTTCACGTGGAACCAGTACTACAGAGGATAAAGAATATAAATCCCCATACTTAACAAAACCAGTAGGATCAAACTCGGATTTAGCAAAGGGAGCGAATAATGATCTGCTGTTGTATGTTAAAAAGAATATTATTTAACTACTTTTCACGATGTGTATCTATATCTTTATAAACATTAAATAAACGAAAACTATAGGCCGGATTATGCACCGTGGTCGGGGCCGGATCCAAATTTGCTGACCAAGCAACCATTTTCAAGATCGCTCGCGATGGGGCATGATGCAAGTCTGATTTCTACCGGCAATTGTCTTGCTAAAGGTTCTCAGTCCGAATTACGAAAAGGACCGTTAAGGGGATTGGCCCAAGGCTCCATTTATTCGCAAAGGAATATAGCCAATACCGAGAGTCGTGGTAAATGAAATATGTGCAATTGTTTCTTTCTTGATATTTTCGCATTTGTTAAATAATTATATATTAAATTCTAATTTTTAGTAGCAACTGTACAACCGTCCCTCTTTGGGATGTTATGATTTAATTTTTAATATTTTTTATTGATTCACACATTATCAAAAATCTAATCTGTTCTTATGTAAATCTAATCTGGTTCTATGTAATTTAATAGATTTATATTTTGTTGATAGTTTATATATATTTTTGTTTGATAGGATTAAACGACAAATATATTATATTGATTATTATTTGAGATTATATTATTTATTATTGAGCCACAAAAATTTATTTATGAATTTGTTTGTCTTAGTCTTAATTTATATTTATCATATGAGCCATATATATATGTATATAAGAAACTTTACTATAAACATAATCTATTAATAAGACGCAGCTGCGTAAAATGTGATGCATTTTGATTTTGCTAAAAATTTTGAAACTTGGCTTATCTTACTATTAAAGTAAACACTTTATATACACAAGTGCAATCGGCCCCATGCTATACATAGATTTATGTCAGCTGAAAGTAAGTAAAACTTATAAATTTAAATAATGAGACAATTTGTACAGTAAATGCAAGTAAAAATATACATTAATCATAACTCATGAACCAGCGACGACAATGAACTGGTGAAACGGCTGTGTACATCGGATCACCACCCTTTTTTTTGTTCATATACTATTTAAGATTGCTTGACATTTTCGCATTTTAAACGCAATAACTATTAACATATTTATGTTAGTTTTTTTATTTAAACACTAATTATGTTGTCCAAAGTTTTCGATATATAGGATACACATTTCTATACTCAAAAGTGAGTGCAAGTAGAAACTTGCACATTGCACTTCCTTATAGTTCTTAAGTGTGTGCAAGTAGAAATCTGCACATTGTTTACTTATAGTTCTTAAGCTTTTATTTTATTCGATGCATAATTATTAGTATTTATTTATTTGTTTTGGCTTCCTCATAGAGGAAGAATTTTCCGTCGAGTGCTATAGAGTGTGTATTTTTTTTGTTACCGACGTTCTGGAAACCGATTTTTTAATTTTTCTAATTCTTACGGGTAAAAATATTTAAAAAATATGTACTTTAAATTTATGTACTTTTAGTAGAAATTCGGTCGAATAGTTTAAGAGTGTATAAAGAACATACATACATACAGACATTCTATTCTATCTATACACGCAAATAGTCTCTCTCTCTCTCTCTCTCTCTCTCTCTCTCTCTCTCTCTCTCTCTCTCTCTCTCTCTCTCTCTCTCTCTCTCTCTCTCTCTCTCTCTCTCTCTCTCTCTCTCTCTCTCTCTCCTCTCTCTCTCTCTCTCTCTCTCTCTCTCTCTCTCTCTCCTCTCTCTCTCTCCCTCCCTCCCTCCCTCCCTCCCTCCCTCCCTCCCTCCCTCCCTCCCTCCCTCCCTCCCTCCCTCCCTCCCTCCCTCCCTCCCTCCCTCCCTCCCTCCCTCCCTCCCTCCCTCCCTCCCTCCCTCCCTAAGAAAAAATAATAAAATTTGTTTTGTAGATCTTGATCAGATCTACAACTTTGATCTCTTGAATTTTTTCGATATTCCTCATAGTTTTTTAGAAAAACTCATTTGTTTACATTTTCATGTGTATTTTGTTTAAAAAAATATAGAGGCAAAAGCGATTTTGGTGGATTTTGGATATGTTATTCAGTATATTTTTCTAAAAATTTTAAGCCTAAAAACGTGCGTAGTGCAATTTTTTTCGGGTCAAATCGTATCTCGAACCTGTACTACATGGATAGTTCCGATAAATTTATATAAATATACGAAAATTTCACTGTACTACTTTGTATTAAACATATACTACACCTTTGAAAATAGTTGTACAACTTTTTTTTTTAATGTTATTTACATATAAAAAGCAGAGGTATTAAAATGAAAAAGTAACATCCTTCTCTTCTAAAAAGGGCATGTCATCGATACTCGAATCTATTAAAGTATTGTTGCTTTTCCGCGTTCTCTCTCTGCGTTTACTTCATGAGCGGCTGTCATGACATATTTTGACAGTTGTGTGGTTAATAGTGGAATAGTAACAGTGAAAGTGAAATATTAAAGTTAAATAGCGCGCGCCTGTGGTGTCTAGTAATAAATAAATTACTAATTGATTAGACTCTGATTAGTTGGAAGATGTGCCAATTTTTTAACACAAATCTAGAAATCTAAACAAAATAAACAAAAAATAATAAATGACAGGACCGATATAAATCATACAATAAATTAGAGAAGATACTAGTCGGACTGGATTTTGGTAGTCTAATAATAATATTTCTGTATGAATTTTTGTATACTTTTTTCTCAGTAAACTGCGCGCCGATTATTTGTCGGTCTTAAAACACAGCTTTTTGTTGGATTAGTAAATCCACTTAAATCGATAATCGATTAAACTTTTGATGCTAATAAACATCTTATTTAAATCACTGTAAAGAATTTATTGCGAAAAGTATCACGAACAGCTAGGGTTCGAACGGATCTCGCTACAATGTGTGACGTCTCTAATGTGACGTCTTCGCCGTTGAGGTATGTGATGATGTCACAATAACCAGTAACTATTAAGGAGAACGTTTTTCTATATGAATAAACAATAATAAATGAAACAGTTTACTGACAATTACTACGTTTACGCAAGCGTTACTTCTGTAGTAACTTACGATAATTCCTTCGCGTAAACGGGATTTTGTAGTAACTTACGATAATTTACTCCGCGTAAACGAGTGAATTATCGTAAGTTACTACAGAAGTAACGCTCACGTAAACGTAGTAACAGAAATATTATTATTGGCTACCAAGATCCAGCCCGACCGAAAATCTCTAATTAATTGTATTAAAAAAATAATTACAAATTTTTGATTATGTATGTACGTTCCTTAAGAGCAAAGTTTCAATAGTTTCAAAATTTGAAATCCTGGTTTGAAAATATATATTAGTATACATTTTTTATCAAGGCAACTAAAGCAAATTACACATGTCTGTATATCATCATATATGTGCCACTTTTTACTTGTGATGTATATGTGTGATTTGACTTTTTTCACACAATTGCATATTAAATAACAATTTAATTCTCAACAAGAACATTGATATTTTTTAAACTTTATAACGCTTTATAACTCATAAAAGTCACATTATTGCAATAATTAAAATTAATATAAAGCCTTATACATATAGTGATTAACATCAAAAGCTTAAAAAGTTTTACATGATCCCAGCGAGAAATGACCCATTGAATCGACGTCTATAGACGTCGATAGACGTCGATTCGATGGGTCATCCTTTCTCACTGGGATACCTGTTGATTGTTAAAGATTGTATGATTTAAATAGATTATTAAGAACTCAAGTATGTTATTATTTATTATTTTTAAATGCATTAAAAATGTCAAGTAATTGAACATCTTATTATGCAAAGAAGGAAAGCTGGAAACTTATTTTCTGCTGAATCCTCGTCCTTCTCGTCCAATAACCGGCTTGTGCACGTTTAGGCCCGTCCTTTTTTCTCATTTAAAAAAGAATTGTACTAAGTAGCTAGTAAGAATTAAACATCTAGTTTAAATATACTAGGAATTCCGGAATTATTTAGATAACTCTTTTAACTATAGATTATTTTATTCATTTAAAATCAATTTTTCTGTAATGAGAACATTGAAACAGTTACAATAATTTGTAGCTATAATCAGGAAATAAGAGTGAAAGAATAATTATATGTCAAAGATCACTATTTACAACAAGAAAAATAACCTTGGATTTAATTTTAGCTTGAAATATAATCCAAAACTTTTTTAAAAGTAAAATCTAAAAAAAAATGTTTAACTTGACTTATGGAAAATACGTCCTTTCCAATATAAATACTTTGAAAAGTTTCCTAATAAAATCTCTTTAGTGCTGGTCTACAACCTTGCTTTAAATGATATTTAAGCTCTAAGCCGTAAGAAATTGACCAATCACAATTGAATGTGAGAAGAATACTCGATTGTGATTGGTTAATTTCTTACGGCTTAGAGCTTAAATACCCTTTAAAGCAAGGTTGTAGACCAGCACTTATAAAACTTTACATTTCTATAGGAATAACAAATCTTAAAATAATAGACAGAACTCAAAAAAGTACGCAAAAATACAAGATTAACTTAATTCACTTTTATATATTCATTTTTATGTATTCATAATAGTAATTATGCATAAAAACACCCCACTTGCCAATGACTTTGACCTTGACATATATTGTCAAGGTCATGACCCTGAGTAACCTTAACCTTAAAAAAAGTGGCGGTCACGATCTTTTTCAAAAGTTACGAAGCATTAAAGTTTTCGCTTTGTAAAAATTATTCAACAATAGCACGTTTATCTTCCTGCGGTCACATGTGTGTGTGTGTGTGTGTGTGTGTGTGTGGGCTGTAGAGTGCTTTACGAGCTCGTTTAAATAGAGGTGGTATTAAACAAGATAAGTTAGTCGATCATCTGTGTGAATATTTGTGGCGAATTACAATAAAAAGAATTGCATGGAGAATGGAGGAAACTCCCATTTTAGGTATTACTAGATGACATAAAATATGTGTATTCAGAAAATTAATAGAGAATATATAATGTTTCATTATGTATGTATGTATGTATGTATGTATGCGCGTGCTATTGTTGAATAATTTTTACAAAGCGAAAACTTTAATGCTTCGTAAATTTTGAACGGATCGTGACCGCCACTTTTTTCAAGGTCAATTCCCTGACGGAAAAAATTTCTATAAATAACTACAAAATTTGACTAAAAATAGAAATTTGTATATTTCTGTTAAAATATTTAATTTTTTGTAGAAATAATTATTTTTTTGTAGAAATATTTCTACGAAATAGTACCATAAATTACAATGCTCTCAAATCAAGAAATTATTGCAAGTAGTATTTCATGAAAAACTGCAATTTAATAAAAAATAGTACAGAGATCTACAAATTTTTAAAATTTAAGAAGAAACAAAATCTTAAAAAATTAAAATATCTGTTTATTTGTAGAATACTACAATTATTTATAAATGACTACAGAAATCTACCACAATTTACGTATTGTAAAACTTTGCAACTTAGAATCCAATTCAGTTTTTAGTTTCTCATAAAATACTACAATTTTGTACGAATAGTAACAAATACCAATTTGTTTGTACAGCTAAAAAATGTATTACAATTATGGCTAATTAAAATTTGTACTTTTTAGTTAAATGTTACAAGTTTTTACACAAATCTTCCAAAATTTATCTATTATTAATAACTCCTTAATTTGCAGAAGTCAAAATACTTATGTTTTTATTTTCGTATAGTTTGCTGTAAGATCCAATAGAAAAATACACAAATGTACAATTTTTTACCTTATTAAATTTCTGACTCGTGAATGATTGTAATTTCGCATATAATCGGCTGATTTTCGATGGACTACAAGGTCCTATAAAAAACGACAAAATTCTTAGCCTTTTACGAATCGTGAATTCATGAAAAATCTACATGTATTCGCTTTTTTAGATTTTTATAAGATACTACAATTTTCCATGGAAAAGTGGAAAGTTTGGTTGAAGGTCTGTTAATTTCCATGTAAACTTGTAGTATTTTATAAACATCTACAAAAAGCAAATTTATGTAGATTTTCATGAATTCACGAGCTGTAAAAGGCTTAAGGATTTTGTCATTTTTTATAAGATCTTGTAGTATTGTATGCAAAATTACAACCATTCACGAATCAGAAATATATAAAGGTAAAAAATTGTACATTTATGTATTTTTCTATTGGACTTTACAACAGACTACACGAAAATAAAAACATAAGTATTTTGACTTCTGCGAATTAAGAAGTTATTAATATAATAAATGAATTTTGGACGATTTGTGTAAAAACTTGTAACATGTAACTAAAAATTACAAATTTTAATTAGCCATAATTGTAATAAATTTTTTAGCTGTACAAACAAATCGGTATTTGTTACTATTTGTATAAAATTGTAGTATTTTATGAGAAACTAAAAACTGGATTAGATTCTAATTTGCATAGTTTTACGATATGTAAATTGTGGCAGATTTCTATAGTCATTTATAAATAATTGTAGTATTCTACAAGTAAGCAGATATTTTAATTTTTTAAGATTTTATTAATTCTCAAATTTTTAATAGTAGTTAATAGTAGTAGTTTGACGTAGTTTTGTCCCGTAATTTATAGATCAAGTTGTAGCAATATAACTCTGAAAATTTTGTCTAAAATTAAGAGACTATGGCCATTATTCATAGTTGGATGTTATTTCAAGACAGTCTTAAGTTATATCTTAAGACGCTAATACGGCTATGCAATTGGTTCATGACATTTTAAAATTGAACATGACTATCTGCATACTATATGGTGATAGTCTCTTAATTTTAGACAACATTTTTAGAGTTCTGAACACAAGTAACTTAGAAAGAAGCAACTTGATGCCAAAACAATTTGATTGAAATCGGCTGATTTTCGATGGACGCGTCAGCGACCATATGTTCCTTAACAAAAAATGATCTCCTTTGTGTGACCTATCATTCCTCAAAGTTTGTCGGTGAGGTCCTGAGACACCTTGTATAATAAACCGACTTTATTAAGAACTAACACCTTCCGTACGTCTGCTAACAATAAGTGTAACATATAGACAATAGGAAACGCCTTCATCAATCAATGTTGTAGCACAGTGCGGAAGGTGACTGACTCAAGACCCAGAGGTTTCAGGTTCAAATCCAGCGGTGGTAAGCAAATTTTCTAAGTACAATATAAATGTATTTAATTAAGCTTGCACGTAATCAAGATTTTCAGCAATAAAATAATGTTCAACGAGAGAAGTAAATTTTATTTTTTATTTTGTTCATAGTATATCCAAAAAGTTGTAGTTATTCATAAAAATTTGTAAAATTATTTTCACCAGGGTAGTATTTCCTTGTAGTCTACTGTACTCAAATAGACATAGAAATGTGTAGAATATCAGTATTATTTGTAGTTTGACGTAGTTTCATCGACTAATTTATAGATCAAGATCCAATAAAAAAATACATAAATTTACAAAAGTGTTCCAATTCTAGCATTTTTATGTAGAATTCTGTAGCCCCTCCCCAATTTATGTAGATTTTAATAGATTCTGGCAATTATATTTTATAGTTTTTAGTAGCACATTTTTATTTTTTTTTAAATTTTGTAGAAATATTTCCGCCAGGGTTACTCAGAATCATGACCTTGACAACATATATAAAGGTCAAGATCATTGGCGAGTGGGGTGTTTTTATGCATAATTACCCATTTTTATATATAACAATAATAAGCATAAACATTTTTACTTTTTTTACATTTAGAGCTTTGAATTTTCTGAGACAAAAATTAAAACTTTTAAAAAGAATTCTCTATCTAGATTGATCAAAAATAACTACAAAAATAAAAGAATATTTAGTGGTTTTAACACATTCTGGTAGAGATAGAAAAACAAAAAGGAAGATTTGTAAAAAAGTATGGAGAGAAAGAACTTGTCTTTCGTAACGGTTGCCACATGATATATAACTCACCAATAATTCATAATAAACCATATAAGCAGAAAAATACGTTTCTATTGCAAAGCAATTTGCTTTCTCTCTCCTATGAAGTTTTTATTTAATACTTTAACATATATTGTACGGTTTTTACTAGCGCAATTATCGATACTTGTTCTGTGTAAAATATTTTAGGCCTGGCAAATCAGATTTCTGCCACATAATTTTCTTTTACTAATTTAGGATTTTTCAGATTTTTTTTTTAATTTAATTATCTTGACAAAGATCATCGTTTGTTGCAATTTGACTAATTAACAATCTGTCGAAACTTACATGAAATTAAACAAAAAATAAGACTTACTATATCTATATACACTTGTAAAGTTTAATCCCCTAAAAACTTTTTATTTTTAATCATAACTCGAGACTTTTTCCACTATCCTGTTTGATATTTTTATTAAGAAATGATTGATTTCAGATTTATGTTGAAAAAAAGTTATGTGGATACAAAAATGATAAAAATATACGGAGCATCTCAGTTAATTTCCATATATTTCTTCTGGTTTTTCTTTGTGAAAATAATAGAAATATCAAAATATAATAGAAAAGAATATGTTATGGTCAAAACCCGAAATGCAGGCAATCCTAGAATTGACTAATCAATTCTGCCGAATGGCCAAAGCGTTTTGGTCGAAGTTTTGTAATAATTGCTGATATGTGTATATAGACAGTACATAAATAGGCAGGGAAGGGACCCCGCCGCACAAAAAAACTAATCTAACTCCCAGCCTATTCCTGGAAACTGCTTTAATCAAGACGCTTGGACATTCCACAGGATTGAGCAGTCATTCCGCAGAATTGACTGTTCAATCCTAGCTAAGATCGAATGCTATGTTTCGGGCTTTGACCATAATGCATATACACACATACATGCACACGTACAAAAATATCATTAAAAAATTAAATCTTGTAATCATAATAATTTATTATTATAACAATTAAAAATAATTTTGTGTGTATGTGTATGTGTATAAAGAAAGAGAGAAAGGAATACAAATAAAGAGAAACAAATGAGTCGTGTATCATGAGTTTTCTTTATAAAAACATGGTGTTCAGGTCCATTTAGGCTGCGTTTCGTTATTGACTGCAAGTACTGAAAATCTATAGTGTACGTTACGTATACTATAGATTTTCAGTACTTGCAGTCAATAACGAAACGCAGCCTTAATAGAGCATGTCAGAAAATGTTACATTCTTTGAAAATAAGAAAGATTGAGAGTATATGTGTGGTATATTTTTCAATATCAAATACGCTATTAGATCTTCCTAGAATCATAGTATACATCCTATAAAATTTTATTCCGCAATTCGTAATAACGTAAAATATTACATAGCATTTCTATCTTTGACAAAGCTTATTGAGTTTGATATTGTATGTATAAAACATGTTGAAACTCTCTCAAAACATATTTAAGTATTACCGGTGAAGTTTAAACTTGATTTTCTATGCACATATACACATAAAATTATATATATTATACTTAATAGTACATATTTTTAATTGGTATATATTTACATATATTTGTATATTCTTAAATAAATAATACATAACTGAATCTTTTTTAAACTTTTCCACAAATGTGAACAAGTTTGTTAAAGATTTTTTTAACTTTGATAGAGTTCAAAATTTAGCATCAATTTCTAATGACATTTTGAAGTATCATTATCATGTATAATTGTTTCTTTTGATATTTTTTTCGTTAAAAACGATAAAATTATGTATATTATTGAAATTCTTGTATGCTAATTTAGCATAATCTAATTTAACATAATACTACACTGTATTAATATTCGTTACATGTAATGTCGTTGAATGTAATGTCCCATCTATTCTAAGTTAATAAAATAAGTAATTATATACTCTGAGGAATTTATTAGTATTAAAATATCATTAATTACTTATCTTTCGTTAAATATTATTTTTACAGATTATTTTACAAAAATGTAAGATTTATTATTATTAAGTAAAATCATCATTACTATAATGTAACTTTAAGTCTTGAATATTAGAGCTAAAAACCTGAAATTTTTCCACATGATAATTTTAAAATATTTTAATATTGATAAATCCCTTAATAATAAAATGGACTTCCTTTTAAGTACAGTGTTTATAATAGTCGTATTTTCCAAATGAAAATTTTAGCTGAAAGCCAAATATACAGTAATAAAATATATTTTAATGTGTATGCGGTGCGTGCGTGCGTGTATGTATGTGTATGTGTACATATATGTAAAAGAGAAATTCCATTAGATGGATGTATATTTAGAGATATGTTTTATAAACTTGCGTTATATATAAAACAGAAAAACAAAACCAGATAAAGATAGAGAAAACTAGCATATCTCTAATACAGAGCAAAATCTCCAACAATTAATGTGCAGAATAGGTCACAACCAAAATTAATTTTCCAATAATAAACTATATAAAAATTAATATTTATATACGCTATAATCGAATATTAATATACAGAAATATTTTCATAGCTTAACTCAAGAGTAATCCAGCTTTATAAATATTTAAGATACGATTAAAATGTTAATAACGGGTGGGCTGTGGCTGAAATGTTAGTTGAGAGCTATTTTTATAGCTTTTTGACTTTTAAAAATAAATTACAAGGAATAAAGTAATATATTTTGCTATATTTTGAGCATTGCCATTGGTACAGGAAACTAATATGTACAGGAAACTACAAGTAGATAATGTCGCACGTCCTTCGATATTAGCCATTCAATCAAAGCCATTTTATTTATAAGTACTTCTTAAAGTATATTTGCTTATATTATACATATTATTCTATGAAAAAAGCTATTTAATGATGTCAAATTTGTGTATTTGAAATATATGCATTATTCTATTCATAAGAAGAAATATAGTAATAATAACATTTTTAATTGCGTAGTATAATGTTATATTTTATGAAAAAATTTTAGTTAAGGTAGTTCGATGATGAACGACTTTTGCCAAAAGTGATAGGTTTTATTTTTTATATCGAAAAAAGGAACTCTCCTGAATCGATTAAGCCCAGGAAAAAGATAATTCACCGTCTCGTTCTCAAGATATTTAATTTTAAAATTAGGTGATTTTAATGATTTTAACATTGGTCTAAGAGGAAAAGAGGTTAGTTTTCTACGAATAACACGAGTTTGCGAAAAATCTTTTGCCAAAAATGTCTGAACAATATATATCGATGGAAAGAGGACACTGTGAGGAAGCTTATAGTTGAAGGTGAACACGATCTACCGTACAGTTTTTTTTAAATTAATAATTAAAGTTGAAAACTAGTCAAGCGACGCGTTAACACACACTTTATTTAATCTATTTCAGGCAAAATATTATTCTACAACGTAAAAATTATTTACAAAATAATCTTTTTACGTCGTTACGAAGCTTTGCGATGCGTTATTCTATTTTTTTATAATTATAAAAATAAAAAAATTATAAACATTGTTTTGACTTCGGCCTTTCATCATCGAACTACTTAAATAACAAATTATAAATAATTGTAACACGTATTTCAGATAACAATTTTAAATATTATCTAACAAAGAATTTTGTGCAAAAGATGTTAAATGTTTGTTTTATGTTACTATATATGTATTTTTTAGAAAATTAATCTTCAAAAGTATTATGTTTATCTATATCAGTAAATTATTATATCGCGTGCAATCAATATACAAATAACTTTGCCTGATAGTTTAAATTTAAGTCAAAAATAACTTACACATGTGTGTGTGTGTGTGTGTGTGTGTGTGTGTGTGTGCGCGCGCGCGCGCGCGCGCGCGCGTGCATGCGTGCGTGCGTGCGTGCGTGTATCTTGTCAAAAGATATTTTTCGTACCTATATCAATCAGTATTATCTTATTTCCAAAGATAATATATGCTAGGATTATATAGGTATTCTATTTCACTTATAATTTAATATACTTCATTGTAATATTGCTACAAGAGTTTGCTATGCTCTTAACTGTAGTAAAACAATTGTATATCAAAGTATTACATTGCTAAAGTAATTTACTACCTAGTTTCACCAACATCGATTAACTGTAACCTTCGATTAAACTCACTCTTCTAAAATCTCTTTCTAATATCCATTTCTATCAATGCAGATTAACTTCAATCTCGGTTTAACTTACTTTTTATCTTTTTCTAATTAGAAAAAGATAAAAAGTAAGTTAAACCGAGATTAAAGTTAATCCACATTGATAAATATGGTTATAAGGGAAACAGTTAGAAAGAGACAGAGAGTGAGTTTAATCGAAGGTTACAGTTAATCGACGTTGGTGAATTGGGCCTAGCTCGCTCTGATAAAAACGAATAGGTAATACTCGAGAAAATTATCTAAGTAACAATGTAAGTGTGATGTAAATAAAAAATGTATGTTAAATATTGCAAATAATACAAGAAATTATATCTCATTGTCTTTAGACATACCTGTGCAATAAATCTGTAATCATATTATACATATGCGACAATCTAATTTCATTAAATCACCTATATACATATTAAGAATTATTAATTTATAAGTTACGTATGTTAGGCCGATCAAACAAAACTTTTAAAAGTAACAAATTGTCAAAAGCCAATTCTATGTTTTCTTTTCTATTTGACGAGAGGATAAATCGTTTTTTTACAATAAAAAAGAACTTTTTACTCTTGCTTTTCCATAATTCCAGTATTATCTTAGATAAATTTTTTGTGTGTAAGTTTACTTTGTACTTCTTTAAATAACATTTGTGTGTAGCTTAATTTAATATATTATTTACACGCGCTTGGGATAAGTTTAAAAAATCAATTTTTTTATTATCTAAAAACAAACTGTTGTACTTTATATTCTACATTTCCAATTAAACATATTTCCAAATTATTCGAGATAAGAGCTTATAAAGTTTCACACTTACGTATATACACGCACGTAGGCATACACACAAACTTAATGCATTATTTATGCGTTAAATATAAATTGCTTTCTTTATCCTTATTAAAGTATTAACATTTTGTATCAATATAAAAAATAAGGAGGTAACTTATGGCTTTATACAAGACCGACCGATTCATAAGCAAATCGAGTTCGATTCCGATCATTATCCTATATATGCTTACTCTGCCTGTGTAAAAAATGAGTAAGTAGCTTATTGTTAGACGTCAACACTGCCAGCCCCAAGCTCGGACAAAGGAGGCTTTATGGGCAAAGTTGGTAACCTATCCATGAGTAAAAAAAAATAAATGCTCACAGGTCCAACAATAAGCCTCGGAAAAGGCGCCATAAAGTTGGAAAAAGAGACTCACTCAAGCGCCTAGTTCAAGAGAAAGAAGAAAATAAAAAAAAAACAAAATTAATGATAATACGCATGATACAAATATACCGGGTGTCTGAGACCACCCGCCCACCCCTTTTCTTTCAAAATCTAAGCATTTTAGAGAAAAACGTTCCAGACAAAAATTGTATGGTTTTGAGGAGAACATAAGATGGTGTCATTGATTTGACCTTGGGTGGCATCGTTAAAAACAGGTCAAGGACACCTTCAGTTTCTTAAATGGAACCTCCTATTTTTTATTGTATATTCTTATAGCTTATGTCGAGAGCTTTCCAAAACACTATAATTAAGTATTTTTTTAAGTACTTTTTGAGTTCTAAGGCTTGAAAGTTACAGTATTGTGACATAATATTTTGTTAAGTATTTATAATTCAAATTCCTTACTTTTTATTTTTGCAAACAATACGAATCAATTAATGTAAAGAAAACACAATTTTCTTAAAGAAAAACTTGTTGTGTAACTGTTTATTGCATATTCATTATTTTCTTAGCTTTTCACAATTCGGGATGCTTGATTTGCGTGAGTCCCCTTGCCTCTCACGATTCGGGGTGCTTGATTTGCGTTTTAGACATTGTTCTTAACAACGGTACAAGAATTACACTCATTATAAATGGCATTAAAATTGTTCTTCAGCTTTGTAAATTAGTGCGCTATCTACTGTGTCACATTACGCTCTTACACAAGTTTTTCTTTAAGAAAATTTTGTTTTTTTACATTAATTGATTCATGATGTTTGCAAAAATAAAAAGTAAGGAATTTGAATTATACATACTACTTAACAAAATATTATGTCACAATACTGTAACTTTCAAGCCTTATAACTCGAAAAGTACTTAATGAAAAAATACTTAATTATAGTGTTTTGGAAAGCTCTCGACATAAGCTATAAGAATATGCAATAAAAAATAGGGGGTTCCATTTAAGAAACTGAAGATGTCTTTGACCTGTCCTTAACGATGCCACCTAAGGTCAAATCAATGACTCCATCTTATGTTCCCTTCAAAACCATACAATTTTTGTCTGGAACGTCTTTCTCTAAAATGCTTAGTTTTTGAAAGAAAAGGGGTGGGCGGGTGGTCTCAGACACCCGGTATATAAACTAGATGCACTTAAAGAAACAATGATACAGGACAATTATAACTAAAAAGAATACAATGACAAATAATATTCTTAGAATATTAGGTTCTGTTATTTAAACTTCGTCTTCGTTTAAAAGCATGTTTGGAATGCCATCGTTGATCGGAAATTTTCTATTGGATTCTGGACACAATAAATCTCCATTTATAACTTCGACTTCCAACAGAACGTGATGAGCCTTTTTCAGAAAGTCTTCATTAGTCTCGAAGTCTTCTATTAGAATCTGAGGTAATTCACCAACATGCCCTATCTATAAAACGTTTGTTAATATATTAATTTAAAATATTGTTTATTATTACAATATTTTATATGGAAAGATGATATCTTACGCTCTCGGCAGCTTTCCATAGTACTGTCCAGTCCAGTTTTGGAATTATCCTAGCGATATATTCTGGATTAAAGTCTACTTCGGACACTCGGATGTCTCGAGCCTGCAAATATTTTTAATACATATGTAACAGTAAGAGAGAAATGAGAGCTGTAGATTTAAAATAAAATTGTCATTTTTTTGTTTTTTAAGGTAAACAAAATTGAAAGTAATAATAGAAATAAATTTTTCAAGCTTTTATAAAACAAAGACTAATATAAAAATAGCATGAAACTATTTATATATTTTTGTCCAAAAGTAATTATATTTTAAATTATATATCTTCTTTATTTGTTTAAAACATGAAAAAATATATATATATGCTTATGAATAATTAAATATATAGAGGAAATTCCCCTATTATGAGATAGGCAACCTAATATGAGATGGCGGGGTTTTTTCATGGTGGGATTAACAGATGGGACCTATATAGGGCCTTTCAGCTTAACATATCTCATATTAGGATCCTGTCTCATAATAGGGGACTTTCCTCTACATATATATATATATATATATATATATATATATATATATATATGTATATATATATATAAAATAATAGATTTACCTCTTATTTTCCTATTATTTAATACAAGTTTTTTAATTATTTATAAACATATATTTTCATGTTTTAAACAAATGACAAAGAGGATATATAATTACTTTTTGACAAAAATATATAAATATATAAATAAAATCTATAAAGTAAAAATTGATATAAAAATTAATTTGGAAATTTTTTTAAAATTTTTATTGATTCTTATCAACTCAAAGAATATAACATTCATAAACTTCATTGGACCTAATTAAATGAAGTAAAATTGAAATAATTATGAAGGAGAGGAGCTTCTTTACCTATTTGGCTGAAACTTTACAATTTTGTGTATTTTAGTGCGTATAAAATATGAATCTATAAGTTAAAATTGTCGCTCCCAATTAGAGAAAAAGTTATTAAGTACTAATGTTAACAGTTGCGTGGTTAGGGGATATCTGTTATTTATTATACTTTGTATTTATAGACTTTTCAATATGTCAATTATTTTCTGCTTAAAAAAAAGCATAACAACTCTATTTCTATTATTTTTTTTAACAATTTAATTCAATATGTTATAGCATATTCAGTACAACAAAACTGCATATTTTCCAAAGAAAACAATAATTTATGTTTTTTGTTAAAGCAGAGAATAGTTGGACCAACCATATCCAGTGCAACAAAACTGTATATTTTCCAAATGAAATAATTTATTTTTTTTTGTTAAAGCAGAAAATAATTGGCATATTGAAAAGTCAATAAATACAAAGTAAAATAAATGACAGACATCCTAACCACGCAACCATCAACTTTAGTACTTGATAACTGTTGATAACCTTTTTCCTAATTGAGAGCGACAATTTTAACTTATAGATTCATGTTTTATACGCACCAAAATACACAAAATTGTGAAATTTTAGCCAGCCCTTTTCCTTCATAATCAACTCATTTTTTTCCAGTTTTCTGTATGCAACAATTTAGCAACGAAAGTTAAATGTAACAACTTTAATAAAAATAACCTTACTTTGGAGACTATTCAATGTACTATATTTAGTGTACCATATAATAATTTTCATTACATATTGCTGAGTATTTCAACAATTCTAAATCAATTTTATATTCTAGACGTATAAACTGCAATTTGTGTATCTCAACATAAGAAAGAAAAAGGCTTACAATAATTTTCAGAGGATAGCCGACCGTCACGCCCTTCATAGCTCTAGATGTTAACATATTGTGCGTGAGAAGCTTCATATTTTTCTACAACGAGAAAGTGACAGCGAATTATTTACTCTAATATCAAGAGACACGGTATTCGTGAAATAAAACGTGTCAGCCTGAGATGTAAGATGTAATGTATACATACATACGTATGTAGGTACCATAGGTATGTACACTGGTGTATGTTGAATGTATGCGATGTATGTGCATACATACAATACCTATACATACACACGTGTATGTATATACACACGTGGTCATTAATGGGGTGCTTCTCATTTAAGCGACGCAAGCATCAAATGGCCTAGTTTACATCGATCTTTTGATACGCGTATTAAGGGTCGACAGGAGTAACACTACCGACCTCTGTCGGGTTGCTTAGCTGCGAGTCTGTATTTTATTTATTATAAATTTTTTAAGAAAATGGAAAATCCGGCTATGTACCAGCTTGCGGATGATCTTACTGATTAAAACGAGCATAAGTTTAATGAGATTCGTTAATTAATTTGGCTAAACTTTGGGATAAGCCGTTCCTAAGCAGCTTTGCAGCTCTAAGCTGGCCTGCAAAGCTGCTTAGGAACGGCTTATCCCAAAGTTTAGCCAAATTAATTAACGAATCTCATTAAACTTATGCTCGTTTTAATCACCCTAAAGGTGGAAGCACATAAAATTGCAGGAGCCATTAGCAGACGGCAGAAGCTATATGCGCATGCGCTATGGTATCTGTAGAGCTCTATAGATATCATAGCGCATGCGCATATGGCTTCTGCCTTCTGCTTATGGCTCGCCTGCAATTTTATGTGCTTCCGCACCTTAAGAGCACAGTTGACGGAAAGTCGACGGCAAGTCGACTTTTATAAGTCGACTTCTAGTCGACTTCTAAAAATGGCGGAAAGTCGACTAAAAGTCGACTTCTAAATAGTTGACTTCTAAAAATAGCGGAAAGTCGACTAAAAGTCGCCTTTTAAATAGTCGGCTTATGAAAGTCGACTTTCCGTCGACTTTTGTAAGTCGACTTCTAGTCGACTTCTAAAAATAGCGGAAAGTCGACTAAAAGTCGACTTCTAAATAGTCGACTTATAAAAAGACGGAAAACGCAGTCAAGCGACGCGTCATGCATCCATCAATATGGCGGCGAATCTCAAGAATAAAGGTGGAAGCACATAAAATTGCAGGAGCCATTAGCAGAAGGCAGAAGCTATATGCGCATGCGCTATGGTATCTGTAGAGCTCTATAGATACCATAGCGCATGCGCATATGGCTTCTGCCTTCTGCTTATGGCTCCTGCAATTTTATGTGCTTCCACCTTAAGGCTGGAGGTTGGAGGAGTAGGAGGAGCAGAGCTTACGCGAGTAATAGTAAGGCCGTAATGCCGTTACCAACCGACATGGAAGCGAAATTGTTGCGCCAGATAGTTCTTGCAGGTATGGCGGATCAAGTCGTGAAAAAAGTTTCGCCCGACGAGGTATAAAAGAGGATCAGGATAAAGCCACATGCTTACAGGTTAAGTATGGTGTGTTATTGTCATCGATAATTATTGCATCTTTCAGAACACCAGAAATGGAGGGAAACTTGTGTTCATGCATTCTTCGTGCGTGCTACGAAAAATCAGTCCGGAATAGGTGGTTCATAAAGAGGTGTACGAAACGAATAAGATGTACATGCGAGGTGTCACGGCGATAGAACCCAAATGATTGCCGAAATTCGCTCCCATGCTATGCCATCTTATAGCGAATTCGGGCGCTTGCACTAGTGAGCACGTGAACCATTGGTTGATCCACCGCCAAGGTATATATTTTTATCACAACTGTTGTTAATGTTTTGCCTACTTATTTATAAAGATATTAATCTTCATTATGATCGAATATTATTCTCATTTATAGATATAATCAAATGGAACTGGGAAGATCATTTACCGCGTGTCTGGTACATTCGGAAAGGCCGGATGGGCACTACCATCGATGGATATAAAGCATCCGTGGACGGTGTCAAGTGGTTCGCGTATTTCTTCTTGGAGGGTCAAGTGTGCCCTGAGCTGAAACGATTTGTCCTTTCGCTGCTGACGACACCTGGGAGCATCACCAAGTCATGGGCCAGGTAAATCGTTATTCTATCTCTTTTCAATTTCACGTTGATTCATCGAATAGATTACATCAATTCAATACGATCTTTTCAGATTGATACCACGCACTCAAGCAATAGTACATACTACATACAAACGCTGCAGTCGCAGGGAATCGTGTCCAAATACAAACTGCTAGAAATCTGGGGTTCGGATAAAAAATGTGAGATTTTAATTTATAAAATAATATCTAGATATTATCATAGACATCATAGATATCATAGACAAAAGTGATTCATTAGCGTATTTACGATTTTATTTATCAAAATCTAATAAAATCTGTTAACCTTTGTCATTTTCACCTCGTTTCAAAAGATACACAACCGACCTCCAGACGTACGCAGCGGTTTATTTCATCGACTTTAAAAGTTGGCGGGAAGTCAACTTTTCGTCATGACGGGAAGTCGGCTTCTACCGAAACTGACTTGGCAAAGAAGTCGACTTTTTTAAGGACGAAAGTCGACTTGAAGTCGGTGAATGTCTTAAAAAGCGCCGACTAAAAGTCGACTTCCCGTCATGACAGGAAGTCGACTTTTCGTCATGGCGGGAAGTCGACTTTTAGTCGGCGCTTTTTGAGACATTCACCGACTTCAAGTCGACTTTCGTCCTTAAAAAAGTCGACTTCTCTGCCAGTCAGTTTCGGTAGAAGTCGACTTCAAGTCGACTTAAAGTCGAGTTTTTGCTCTTAGGGCATTTAAGCATGGGATTAAGATTACCTTATTAGTCATGAATTAACAGTCATTTAGGACCGTCTTATCTCATGCATACATAAGGTACATGTGTCATGTGCTATTAATTTTTTAAATACACAATTGCTCATGTGCCGTATATTTTTATAGTAATTATTAATTTTGTAAATAGAGTTGTCTGACCTACATTTCTGTATTACACTCACATCGCTCTATTTAAAGTTAATTAATAATTTAACCTAACCTAACCTCCGTATGGATTACCGAGCAATTGCATAGATTTTCACCAAAGTTCTTTTGTAAAAATATTATAGGAAAGGGATAGCGCGTAAGTATATAAAGTATTCTATTTCTAAAAGTTAAGCTTTATATATTTATCGTAATCAAATTATATAAAATAACATATCCTGTAAATTACAGTCTCATGGAAATATATTATGTTTTCTTTCTTCAGGGTAAATCATTGGTTATCGAGATTTCAAAATCTCGGGTACTCGCAACTCGTCGCGTAAAAGATCCAGGTGCGGTTTCGCTTCGCGTACACTTGGCGCGAGACACTAACGTGTCTCTTGATTTCCAGAGAAGCTCAGTACTCACAACTTTAATGTTTTGTAAAAATTATTGTGGAGAATGTGAGTTTTACATTGTTAAGTTTTTAAATTTTACATATATATTACAAATGACATATATGCATAATGACATATATTTCAATTTCAGTGTCCAAATAATATCTAAAATAAAACATTTTATAATAGTGTTATAGAAAAATCTTTTAAAACTTAAAAACTTAACAATGTAAAACTTACATTCTCCACAATGGTTTTTACAAATCATTAAAGTTGTGAGTACTAAGCCTCTCTGGAAATGTAAAGTTTACCCTGAAGAAAGAAAAAAATAATATATTTCCATGAAATCAAGAGACACGGTAGTGTCTCGCGCCAAGTACACGCGGAGCGAGACCGCACCGTGACTCTTTTTCTACATAGAAGTTTTAAGCTGATATTAAGCAGTAGCAGTACGTCTCAGGGAAGCGCTTTTCGGCGTAACAGGTCGTAACAGGGGTAGTAAGCGAAGTGATACAACCGCACATATTCCACATAGAGGTTTTAAGCAGTTTTAAGTTGGTATTAACGCAGTAGCAGACGTCTAGGCATAGACTGTAGAAGATCAAGAAAGCGCTTTTTCGGTGTAGTAGGTCGTAAAATTGGTAGTCTGGCGAAATGAACCAATTAAGTCCATTTCTCACGGCGTACGTTCCGTTGCCAATGGCGGGACACGTATGCACACAGTCACGGAGAAGTGTTATCTTGTATCGACAAAGTTAATGACTGAATTTATGCTTTTCATATAATTCAAAGCATACGTATTTAGTTTAACAAATAAGATAACTAAATGACCTACTATTAAACATAAAACATTTAAAATATTACATATGATTTAAAAAAATTATTAGAAATGATTTAAACAGATGGAATTTTGTAATTATTTGGACAATAATTTTAAATTATCAAAAATAACAAATGTAATACTAAAACTAAATTTGTATGAAAATAATTATCGCAAAGTATTATCTAAAAACAAGAGCGTGTTTTGTATACGCAAAAAAAAGAATATTCTTGATTTGAAAATATCTTTAGTTTCTGAAAAGTAAATGAATGAAGTCATTTATAGAGGTCAACCAAGAAATAAATGTTGAAATAAAAAGTTGAAATTCTTAGAAGATTATAAGATTGTTTCGTATATAAGCAAGAGCACTGTAATTTTCTTATAAGAATTTCAGCATTTTTTTTTTGGTTGAACTATGACTATTCAAGCAAGTTTTCATCGTTTAACGCAATATAATCACATTTCAAGATTTTCATGTTGAAACTAAAGATAATTTCAAATCAAGAATACTCTTTTTTGTCTGTGTAGGCATAAAATAAGCATTACATTCAGGGATGAGATTAGTAACAAGATGTTTAACATATGAAAGGTACAGGGGAAAACCAATTCAAGTCCTCTTTTTGTCGAAATCATGTTAATTATCTTGTGGCAAGAACTTTAATAATTCTTATCCGTTTAAACCACGAACGGTTACAATTCATTGAAAATAAGGCTGACACATGTGCTGGAAAAAACGATTATAATCCACTCGCTTATGAGGAAGAACCATAATATTCAACATACATTGCAAACACTAATTGTAAGTAAACACCACACATGCTGATATTCACTACCACAGTATTATCTTTTCGATTATCCCCAAGATATCTAAGGTCTTGAAACTTAAAATTGCGTTTTTCTCAAATTACTCCGGATGGACATCAATGTGCATCGAAAACATATAGAAACGCGCCGCCGCTGATAAGAATCGCGATATCGCTTTTTTTTAAGGAGAGTGTGCATACAAGATTTCGCTTCTGCAATTTCGCCTGTCTTCCCACCGGGAAGCTAAAGATTGTGGTGGTAAACTCAATTAGTACCGATTAATTCTGGATACCAATCAATCCTGGACGATCCAAGAAGATTCTCAGAAATACTCTAAACGATACTTTACATTTAATTTCACGATTTCGGTATATTGATATTCGATCAAATTAGAAGTTCTCTAAATGTGTTTTTCCTAGAAAAAGAAAATATGTACAATTACAATCGGTATTAATCGACGTTGCTATCGGTCCTAACGCTTATAAATGTTAACAAATCTCTCGCTTTCTCATTCATTCATCCTCTCTCTCGCTCGCTATCTTACTGTGCCACTTTTACACAGCATTATGTACAAAAGAATATACTACAGATTACAACAGTGATTTTCTGAACCGTGAACCACTACCGTGAAATTTCTGAACCGTCGCAACTCAAAATGGCGTATGCACACGGAGATATGTATTACAAGAAATAAGATATTGAAAGTAAATCGCCGATTGTAAAAAAACTAAGGATTATACCGTTCGTTGGTGCTATACCAAATCTATTTGACGTAAAATGACTTCAAAGAATTGATCTACAGACGACTGGACTAATCCCGATCAGCGAGTTCCTTATTTCTCTGGTTTTAGGAAATGAAAGAGATGAATCGAAATTAGAACCAAAAAATAAATTTCAAATAAATTTAAAAGTTCAAATTCAAATAAATGTAGAAACGCGTTGAAGTACACGGCTTCGTAGGGGCGGGATCCCCGCGTTTCTAAATTTATTCGACGGACCAAAGGGATCGATATCTCACGATCCGTGAGATGTAACGGCTGACGACTGGACCGGAAGTTCTCTTCGGCTCTCTCTTGATCGTGCCGTCCCACCGCCATGACGTGCTTCGCGTGTGTTCGTCTATCGTATATATTTTGCGATGTCACTCTTTTTTATTTAGTATAAAAAGTCTCATCCGGTGACACGTTAATTGGTATACGTAAGCCAATCCGAAAGTTTGTTACACGCTCGACCTATACCCTTAAACTCGACATGCGCACTTTTAATGAGGAATCCTTAACGATTAATCCTTACACGCGTATTAATATGTGATGCTGATATGTGATGTAACTGAGATCAGTGGAACGCATGGAAGATAACGTTGAGCCAACATTGTATGCAAGATCCTTTGCATTGACACTTTGCTGAGTCCAGACCGACCTGAAATGAGAAAATTGCATTATTAATAATTTAATTATACTAAATATTATACAAATCTTTTCAATTATTATAAGACAGAGATAAAATGTGTGAATATAGTTTCATATATCATCTTACATAAAACTCAACGTTGTAGATCATTTGGTCATTGTTGATTACTCCGGAGGGTTGATGACATCTGCTCCCCTGAAAGCACGGGCATATTGCCAAGGTGTCTGTTCCTCTCCAATAGAAAACACAAAGTAATCTCGTAGATAATTTCTCATCCCGTTGGCAGTATCTCTAGCTCGATTAGCCCCAACTCGGCCAAGCCTGGTAAAGTGTTGACAACAGTAGTCCCTCCATTCTCCGTGTGTGATGGTTCCATCCTCTGTTTCCGCATCAATCATGTTTCTGGGGCAGTATTCTCTGTCATTCAAATTTCTTCCTTCTTCACCCATCATAATGAAATTATGAAGACAGGGAAGGGCTTTGAAGATATTATCACAGTTGTCAGGCGACATGGCGAGTGGTCTCTGTAGGATCTTTCATCGCGCAGTCAAAATTCCGAAAGTGTTCTCAATTACCCGCCGTGCTCGGGACAAACGATAATTGAAAATTCTCTTTTCATCGGTCAGTGTTCTCTTTGGGTACGGTCGCATCATGTACTCTGTCAGCGGAAACGCTTCATCCCCCAAAAACACATAAGGGAAGGGTATCTCTTTTCCTGGAACTGGGCTGGGATCAGGCAAGGACACATTTCCGGATACTAAATCGTTAGCAAAATCAGTGTTGGCCCATATGCCGCCATAACTTATGGAATCTAAAAAAAACTAAAACTTTCCACTTGGCGATTATCATTCTATAGCTACAGAAAATGCAATAAAAAATAACACTTACCAAACTGTCCGACATCCACCCTTGTAAACTTGTACTGTGCATCACACGTTGCCATAATAACCATACTGTAGGACTGTTTGTAATTGAAGTAATTCGATCCCGAATTTCCGGGTGCTTGAACCCTCATATGTCTACCATTAATGGCCCCTAGGCAGTTGGGAAATTGCTAGGATGTCATGAAACCATCACTGATGGTCTTCCAATCTTCCTTACTGGGAACTTTCAGAACAAGGTGCTAAAGTACGATCCAAATCTTTCTGCAAGTTTCGTGTATGACTTTGTACACCGTGGATGTCCCAATCCTAAATTCAGCATGTTTCAGTTTGGCTGTGTCTCCTTGAGCCAAGTATCTGCAAAGTTTATCACAGATGACATTAAAATAGACTGAACAGAAACAAGCAGGGTTAAAAAAACATATATAAAAAATTTACAGCAATGTGACGGCAACACGAAGGTCTGTTAGTAGTGGTGTGCGATTACTTCGCTTTTTAAGACGAGGGTGAAGGAGGTCAATTAAAAGACGAAACTGATTAGGCGACATTCGGAACCCAAAAAATTTTTTGTGATCAGTTTCAATAAGTTCCCTGACGAGGTTAAAGTAGAAACCTTGAGCGTCTCTCATCCGATTTACCGGTCGAACCCACCACCGGCGATGAGTCACTCCTCCTTCTTCTTCTCAGCAAAGCGTATTCCAGCAGTATCAAATTGTTCCAATTCAAAAGATACAGAAGAAACAAACCGGCTTTTCTCAAATCTGTTCCAGAGGTAGCTAGGATTCATAGAATCATTGAAAGCTCTTAAAGAAGACAGCTGCCTTGTTTGATCTAGAATGGCCTGAGTCAACATATCCTCGTCCGTGAAATGATCTTCAATGTTGGCGACGTCAGCTTCTTCGTTCCACATGATTATCTGACTGATGAAAATGAGAAAATAAAGACGATACCACACTGACGATATAGAATAGAGAATAGAGCAACTCGAGCGAAGATTATGCAGACAGACACGATGAACAATGTGACTTGTATTCAGATTCACGTGTACACCTCTCTCTGCTCCGATTTTATTTTGAATTAGAAACCTCTTTATAATATGTTATTTACAATTTAACAAATATATATATATATATATATATTTGTTAAATATATATATACTTACTGTGATAGCATGACGATTTTCGCATAAACTCGAGCGAAGACCATGCAGACAGACACGATGAACGATTCACGATGTATTCACGTGATTCACGTACTTCTAGCAACTGATGACGATAACCTGTCGAAAGCAGCACAACGAACGATGTGACTTGCAGACAGATTCACGTGTATACTTTTCTTTGTTCCGATTATTATGTTAAATTAAATGCTATTTACGTTTTCACAAATATATATATATATATATATATATATATATATATATCTATAAAGGAAGATGTCCTGACTGACTGACTGACTGACTGACTGACTCATCAACGCCCAGCCCAAACCCCTGAACCGAATTTTTGTCAAAAGTATATGAAATAGGGGTAGAATTTTCCGGGGAGTGCCACTATGTGTATAGTTTTTCGTTACCGATTTTCTGGAAACCGGTTTTTCTAATTCTTTCAAATTTTCGGGAAATAATTCACCAAATCTCAAAGAATTATAGATCAAACAGGGGTAGAAATTTCCGGGGAGTGCTATAAAGTGTATAATTTTTCGTTACCGATCTTTTTGGAAGCCGGTTTCGAAATTTTTTCAATTTTTCGGGAGTTTATTGACCGAATCTTAAAGAATTGTAAATGAAGTAGGGGTAGAATTTTCTGGGGAGCGCCATGATGTGTACAGTTTTTGTTACCGATCTTTTCGGAAACCGGTTTTTTTAATTTTTCAAATTTTTTGGAAAATAATTAATTGAATCTCAAAAAATTGTACATGAAGAAGGAATAGAATTTCCCGGGGAGTGTTATAAAGTGTACTATTTTTCGTTACCGATTTTCTGGAAACCGGTTTTTCTAATTCTTTCAAATTTTCGGGAAATAATTCACCAAATCTCAAAGAATTATAGATCAAACAGGGGTAGAAATTTCCGGGGAGTGCTATAAAGTGTATAATTTTTCGTTACCGATCTTTTTGGAAGCCGGTTTCGAAATTTTTTCAATTTTTTGGGAGTTTATTGACCGAATCTTAAAGAATTGTAAATGAAGTAGGGGTAGAATTTTCTGGGGAGCGCCATGATGTGTACAGTTTTTGTTACCGATCTTTTCGGAAACCGGTTTTTTTAATTTTTCAAATTTTTTGGAAAATAATTAATTGAATCTCAAAAAATTGTACATGAAGAAGGAAAAGAATTTCCCGGGGAGTGTTATAAAATGTACTATTTTTTGTTACCGATCTTTTTGGAAACCGGTTCCAAATGATCGAATCTCAAAGAATTGTACATAAAGTAAGGTTTAAATTTTCCGGGGAGTGCTATAAAATGTACTATTTTTTGTTACCGATCTTTTTGGAAACCGGTTCCAAATGATCGAATCTCAAAGAATTGTACATAAAGTAAGGTTTAAATTTTCCGGGGAGTGCTATAAAAAGTATATCATTTTTCGTTACCGATCTTTTTGAAAACCGGTATCAGAAGTTTGACGAATTTTAAAGAATTGTATATAAAACAGGGGTAAAATTTCCCAAGAAGTGCTATAAACTGTATAGTTCTTTGTTACCGATCTTTTTGGAAATCGGTTACAAAATTTTTCCAAATTCTTAGGAAATAATTGAGTGAATCTCAAAGAATTGTATATGACGGAATTGAACTTTAGTAGATAAAAAAGTAATATATTTCAATTTATAGCATTTTAGAGAGAAAGAGAGAGAAGGAAGAGAGAGAGAGAGAGAGAGAGAGAGAGAGAGAGAGAGAGAGAGAGGGGGAGAGAAAGAGAAAGAGAAAAAAAAAGAGGGAGGGGGAGAGAAAGAAAGAGAGTGAGGGAGGGAGGGAGAGAGAGAGAAAGAGAGAGAGAGAGGGGGGAAAGAGAGAGAGGGAGGGGGAGAGAAAGAAAGGAAGAGGGAGAGGGAGAGAAAGAGAGAGAGAGAGAAGGGGGAAAAGAGAGAGGGAAAGAGAGAGAGGGAGAAACTATTTTTGTGTCTTATTACACATGTCCTCCGGGGCGAAGCCCGGGTAACCAGCTAGTATACATATATGTATGAAGTGATAGCACGAGGACTTTCGCATAAACTCGAGCGAAGACTATG
Source organism: Temnothorax ravouxi (assembly GCA_030770255.1). NCBI lineage: Eukaryota > Metazoa > Arthropoda > Insecta > Hymenoptera > Formicidae > Temnothorax > Temnothorax ravouxi. Next base: position 82,147 of record JASTWP010000438.1, read on the forward strand.
CAGACGGACACGACAAACAATGTGACTTGTATTCAGATTCATGTACACCTCTCTCTGCTCCAATTTTATTTTGAATTAGAAACCTCTTTATAAGATGCTATTTACGTTTTAACAAATATATATATGAATATACTTACTGTTATAGCACGACGATTTTCGCATAAACTCGAGCGAAAACCATGCAGACAGACACGATGAACGATTCACGATGTATTCACGTGATTCACGTATGTAAACTTCGGCCACTGACGACGTAATAACCTCTCGACAGCAGCGCCTTTCAAATTCAACCGCCGTTCTCAATTCTCATTTCTGATTGGTTAATCTGCTACGCCCTACGACCTACGAAGCCATTGTAGACGAGCCTGGCCGCAAGAAATTGCGCTACGGCTTGCGTCTTAAAACCAGTACCCTACTGCCACTGCGTTAAAACCTCTATGTAGAAACTAGAAAGACCTTTACGCGACGCGACGGGTTGCGAGTACCCGAGATGTTGAGATCTCGATAACGAGTGAACGGATCAAGTTCTAAGTAGACTTGATCGATAGTTGGGGTAAAAATAAGGGGGGTATCTCCTATATAATTTTCCGCTACGTGCCCTACGAGCGGAGATATTGCGACGCAAAGTCCAAATGTGAAAATTTTTTATTAAGATACGTCGTCTACGTCGACCGCTCTCATTATATATTTATATATCACGTGATCAGAGAAAATGTCCCTTTCACTTTTTCGACACTGGCGGCGCAGGTATCGCCAGTTTCAATATCGCGCGCGTATTTCGAACGATCTAGTAGGTAAATTATTAAAGGTCGATAGACTTATCGGTCAGAAGGAAGATTTCTATTTAGCTAAATTAAGTATATATATAATATATATTGATTCTTATGAATCAAGCTTGAATTCGATGTTTAGGTATCCCAGGTTGCCGATGACGAGATACAGATAGTGCGCTTCATAGTTTTCGGTGTCCAGGTGTAATAATACGTTGAATTCGATGTCTACGTGTTCTAGGTTGCCGATGACGAGGTCCACATAAAGGCGCTCCGTAGTTTTTGGTGTCTACGTGTATTAAAACCTTGAATTCGATGTCCACGTGTCCCAGGTTGCCGATGACGGGATCCAGATAGTGCGCTTCATAGTTTTCGGTGTCCAGGTGTAATCGTACGTTGAATGCGATGTCTAGGTGTCCCAGGTTGCCGATGACGATGTCTAGATAGTGAGCTCCGTAGTTTTCGGTGTCCAGGTGTAATAATACGTTGAATGCGATGTCTAGATGTCCCAGGTTGCCGATGACGATGTCTAGATAGTGAGCTCCGTAGTTTTCGGTGTCTACGTGTATTAATACCTTGAATTCGATTTCTTGGTGTCCCAGGTTGCCGATGACGAGGTCCACATAGTGCGCTTCGTAGTTTTCGGTGTCCAGGTGTAATAATACGTTGAATTCGATTTCTACGTGTTCCAGGTTGCCGATGACGAGGTCCACATAGTGCGCTCCGTAGTTTTCGGTGTCTACGTGTATTAATACCTTGAATTCGATGTCCACGTGTCCCAGGTTGCCGATGACGAGATCCAGATAATGCGCTTCATAGTTTTCGGTGTCCAGGTGTAATCGTACGTTGAATGCGATATCTAGGTGTCCCAGGTTGCCGATGACGATGTTTAGATAGTGAGCTCCGTAGTTTTCGGTGTCCAGGTGTAATAATACGTTGAATGCGATGTCTAGGTGTCCCAGGTTGCCGATGACGATGTCTAGATAGTGAGCTCCGTAGTTTTCGGTGTCTACGTGTATTAATACCTTGAATTCGATGTCCACGTGTCCCAGGTTGCCGATGACGAGGTCCACATAGTGCGCTTCGTAGTTTTTGGTGACTAGGTGTATTAATAACTTTCCGAATGTAGGACACGTAGATATTGAATTTGAGGTATTAATACACGTAGACACCGAAAACTACAAAGCGCACTATGTGGATCTCGTCATCGGCAACGTGGGACACCTAGACATCGAATTCAACATATTATTACACCTGGACACCGAAAACTATGGAGCGCACTATTTGTAACCCGTTATCGGCAACCTGGGATACCTAGACATCGAATTCAAACTTCATTCATAAGAATCGACTTAAAAATTCCCTAGCGGCAGAACTAAAATTATGTCATGACATAATAAAAATTCGTTGAATTAAAATTATGTCTAGACATATAATAAAAACTGGACAAATTAAAATTATGTCTGGACATAATAAAAAATTGGATGAATTAAAATTATGTCTTGACATAATAAAAATTGGATGCATTAAAATTATGTCTGACATAAAAATAATTCCGCATTTTTATTATGTGTATACACATAATTTTAATTCATACAATTTTTATTATGTGTACACATAATTTGTTTTTGAATGAACGAAAAACGTATTTGTTACAATATTTATCCATTATTGAAAATCGATATGCGCGACAAAAGCTCTTGTATATCATTAATTATGTTATTATTTATTATATATATTTCTATCCATATGTTTTCAGTATTATTATTGTTACATTATAAAAATTATTAGCATTTAAGATACGAATCTTTTTCCGTTAGTTTGTAAGTTTCATTATTAAAAAGATCATGTCGTATTATTAACATGTATTAAAAAGATAGTGGTAGTATTTATTGAGAGCCGGGCTTTGAACGAGCGATGCGCTCCCGCCTCTAGAGAGGGCAGCTCCTGTGTGGCGCGCACCTCGGAACGCCATGCGTGCGTGCGGTCGTTGTCTGCGTGCGGTCGTCACGGTCGTGTGCAGAAGAGCCTTGACCATCGTAGAGTCAAGACGTATTGTGTTCTTGTGTTCTTGTGTGATATAGAATAAATAGTGTACTCAGAGTGTTGAAATACGTAGAAGAGATTATTTCCTGCCCATCTCGCCACATCCCGTAGTGTTCCAAGCGATATTTCCAATAGGTTATGGGCCCAGGGCACGATTCCCCTGCGTGAGGAACGTAGCACGAACGTGCGTACGAAGTGTGTGAGACGCCGGTGAAGGGCACAAGAGAAATAGAAGCATCTAGCTAGAAGATTAGAGGGTAAGTAAATAATATTCCTCGTTGCACTGACGAGCAAAACGAGAGAATTTTCAGCTAGTAAGAACGTTCGATAAATGCCGTTAGAAGTTAGAAGGAGACAAATTCTTTTTGTCTTTTGAGAGATAGAGATAAAGTATAGTACAGAAGTAGAGATTCCCAGCTAATAAGAACGTTCGATAAATGCTGTTAGAAGAAGACAAAGTCTTTTGATATTTGATAGAAGTAGAGAATGATGAAATTAAAAGAGAATATGTACAATAGAAAGAGATAGATGTGAGATGGAAAGAGATAGATATATGCCGCTTGGTAACAGGCTGGCGGGAAAAGCGACGTGCGCGTGCAAGTCTGATCGCGAACGGCGCGAGTCATTTGTTTTTCAACGCGCGGAACTTGTTGCTGGGCGCGCACAAACACATAATCGATTTCGACTAACAATATGGCATCGATGCTAGATGGCTAGATTACGATACATGTAAATGTATGCGTATGTTAGATGGCTAGATTACGGTATATGTGTAAACATGATATGCGTATGTATAAAACTCTATATGACTCTGTATGAGTTTTTTTTTTTTTTGAAATCGATGTGTATCGGGTCGGTGATTGAGCATGACTTGCTGTGCGGTGTAGCTTGATTACTGTTCAGGGAAGCCGCGTAAATTTGTATGGGCCCCGTGCGCGTGCGTGATCAACCCGAGCTCCCATAGATCTTTTCAGCAGTGCTGGGGATCGCAACGGACAGTGGTGTGCGCGTGCGGATAGTCCTGCAGAGGCGCGTGGTTTCTCGCTTTGGGGCTGTTGTGAATTGCAGTGCGTTCTATATAGCCTCATAAGCATTGTGTTTTTTTTATTTTTATCGCTGAAAGAAATTTGGTGATAGAAATTATAAATTATTATCTGTCAATTGTATGAATGTTGGTTTTATCTTGTCAAAAGAGGAATGCTAATGTTCAATTGATATTTAAATCCCGATATAGATGGAAAAAGAGACAGATAATTTTTCGACGGAGGGAGAAAATCAAGACGCTTTAGTAGACTATGACAGCGAAGATAGTAGTACTGTCACAGTAGATAAAAAAAAAATTAGAAGAAAATTAGAAGGTTAGAGATAGCAAATGTGTAAGTATAAGTGTTCAAAGATGAAATTAAAATAATAATCTGAATATTTACACAGAAATAGGAGAAAGAGAAAGAGCTAGAGACACGAGGGGCCACCTCAAAACCAAAAGAGAAGCCCCGAATCACAGAAGAAATTCGACTTCCGAGATTTGTGGGAGAAGATAGACCAATTCTGGTAGTAAGATCCTGTATGAACAATAAGAAAAACACATCGCGAGAAATGAGACGATGACTGGAAAATTAGAGACTACATTCAAAACCTTGGAAAGGGTGATGACGCAGGCGAATTCTATGATAGAAAATATGGTGCGAGTTTCGGAGGTTAATTTAGAGAGTGAAAGATTGAAACTTAGACGGTTAGAGGTAAATAACGATAATATACAAAATTTAGAAGAAAATAATCTTGAAAAAGATATTGAAATACAAAAAGAAAAAGCAATCTGCTCAGCCGAAATTAGAGATAAAAGTAGAGATTTAGAAGCATTTAAAAACGCGATAGAAATTGATTTAAATAATCAGAAACTGCATATTAGAAGAAAGTATAAGCTTACGCAGAAATCTAACTTTGATCTTTGGATGGATTATTTAAAATCAGAGTTAATGAACAATGATTTGCTAGATGTAATAGATGCAAGTATAAAAGGTCCAGAAAATCTTTCGGAATTAAAATTCGCTAAAAGAAAAAGTTTTGTTAGAGATATCATCATTAATCATATGGATGAAAATTATCATAAGAGAATTTTGCATGAAAAAGATCCATCAGAGATTTTAAAGAAATTAAGAGGATATAAGAAGAATGAAATAAATGTAACTCATACATCTGTAAGAGCTCGTCTCTATCAGATTAAAATAAAGAAAGATAAAAAAGTAAATGATTTTTGCGAACGCTTTGACTCTATAGTTAGAGAATATGAATCATGTGAGGATGCAGTGCTTCTCACAGAGCAAGAAATCAGATCGTCATTCTATCAGGCGGTAGCTTTTAATGTACCAGAACTGAGGAATGCCGATTTGATCAGAAGACAAACAACTTAAAAAGAAATAAATATTGATGAAATAAAATCATTTATTAGGCAGTTAGAAGCAGAAACAAAGAGTATAGAGAAAGAGCAATTAGAGAAACCAGAGGCTAGAACACAGAGAGCGAAATTAGAAGCAGACGGAAAACCTGTAAAGTGCTACCAGTGCAATAAGCTAGGACATATGGCTAAGAACTGCCCGCTCATTGAAACAGGAGCTTGGTTCTGTTACCATTGCCAAGAAGTTAGAGGTCACAAAGGAGACGATTGTCCGAACGCCGGAGCACAGGCTGGAAGATTTAGAGGAAAAAGGTATAAAAATACAAATTTTAATAAAAATAAGCCGAGTAAAGCCGAACAAACAAGCACCAAAAGAGTAAATAATAGAGGAAAGATAGTTAAACCAGACAGCAAGGCTAAAGCAAAGAAAGCAACAATAACCGCCAAAGCTAAAGAAGATAAATCAGAGCCAGGTACGATTAGATTAATAAAGAGTAGAGATAATAAAAATAAAAAAAAATTAATTAATTTTATAGCAGATTCGGGAGCAATCGATATTGTTAATAAAAGTGTGATTCTGTCAAACTTTGAAAGGTGTGAAAATTAGATTATCAGATGTGCGAATAAAAATGAATTTGCAAATATTGTAATAGACGGTAAAGGAGATCTTTTGTTGCAAACGGGAGAAAAAGAAGAGAAAGAGATTAGATTAACAGAAGTAATAGCAACAGGAGATGTATCAGAGAATCTACTGTCTTTGAGAAAATTAGCAGAGGCTGGTTTTAGTATTTATTTAGATGATAAATTGTTTAAGGCCTATAATAAACTGACAAATAAAATAGTTTTTGAAGGAATTTATGAGAAACCAAATTGGATTATACAATTTGAAGTCAAAAATAACGATATAGAGGATAATGATAATGTAGAATGTGCTGTGTATAGATGTAGAGCAGAAATTGTTCCACATTGTGAGCTTCCTGAACAATCGCAAGCAAACATTCAGACCAATGAATTATCAATTTCGGAGGGAGAATTAGATGAGAGGGATAATGTTGACTCTGCGATTGGGAGGGAGAATGAAGGAGAACTCACAAATGTGAACGAAAACGAAAATATAGAATACAATAATGCTGAACTCGAGCAAGTCATTAAGTTAGAGGATATACAGAAAATAGAGAATATAGAAGAAATGTGTGAAAGCTCAGTAATTGAAAAAGTAAAGAAATTAGAGAAAATAAATGAGGCGATGTTATGGCATGTTAGATTAGGTCATGCGTCGTTAAATTATCTAAGACAGCTACAAAAAGTAGAAAAGAGATTAGAGACAGTTAAGTTTGATAACTCCATATTAGAGTGTGAAGTCTGTATAATGGCAAAGATGGCAAAACTGCCGTTTAAAGAAAACAGAAATAGAGCACAGAGATCACTACAGGTAATACATACGGACATCATGGGTCCAATAAAACCTACATCCTATCCAGGACAAAAGAGGTTTATAATCACATTTATAGACGACTATTCTAGATTAGCGGAAGCCTACTCTCTGAAGACAAAAGATGAATCGGGAGAGGCTCTAGAGAAGTATCTAATATCCGCCAGAAATCTACTAGGAAAAGAAGAAAAGCTGTGTTACGTGAAGTCAGACCAAGGCAAGGAGTTCACGGGAGGTGCGTTTAGAGAAGTACTGGATAGAGAAAAGATAGAATCTATTTACGCGCCACCGTATACTCCAGAGCATAACGGAGTTGCAGAAAGGTTCAAAAGAACGTTGCAAGAGAAAGTAAGAACATATATGTTTGACTCGGGATTACCAAAGAGTATGTGGGAGTTGGCAGTTGACGCTGCTGTGCATGCGTACAACAGATCTCCACACAAAACTATAGAGTACGAGATCCCGTTGAAGAAGTTTTCACCAGAAACGAGTTGTCACTTTGAGCAAATAAAGAGATTCGGATGCATTGGATATGCAAGAGTACCAAAGCCTACGTCGAAATTCGATAAGAGAGCTATTAGAGGTGTGTTGGTGGGATATACTGACACTGGATATATACTCTGGCATCCAAGCACAAGAAAATTCATAGAGTCCAGACACATGCGATTTAATGAAAAGGTAACATATAAAGATGTATATAAAAACAGCCAAATAGAAGATGATAAAGACTCGAATAAAAATTGGATGAAAGAATTCGTAGAAGACGAGGAAAAGGGAGAACAGAAACTAGAGATTCCAGAGAAAAGGAAAAGAGGAAGACCGAGAAAACAAACAACACAATTAGACGGACAGAAACAGAAGGAAGAACAAAAGGAAAGTGAAACTCCAATGACTAGAAGTAAAACCAAAAGAAAACTAGAAGATAATGGAGATACTAATGTGCGAAGACTAATAGAAGATATTAGCTTTGCTAATTATACTACTGTGAAAAATATTCAACAGAATATAGAGAATGAAGATGAACTGAGTCGATGTCTTCTAGCATCATTACATAGAGAGCCCTCGACATATGAAGAGGCGATGACAAGCAGCGAAAGAGAAAACTGGAAAAATGCTGTAATAGAAAAACTTGAGTCTATGCAAACCAATCAGGTATGGACGCTTGTTGATAGACCGAAAGAAATGTTAGACGGTAAACGAGCTAACATTATAGATTCAAGATGGGTATTCAAGAGAAAACTAGAAGCAGATAGATCAACCAGATATAAAGCGAGACTGGTGATAAGAGGATGTAAAGACAAAAACGTGTATGATCTAAAAGAGACATATGCACCGGTTTCGAGATTGTCATTGGTTAGATCTATACTGGCAATAATAAACAAGTATAATTTATATACTTGTCAATTAGACGTAAAAACTGCATTCCTAAATGGAACTTTAGAAGAAGAAGAATTATATATGGAAATTCCAGACGGAGTAGATGTGGATGAAAACACCAAGACCAAGGTGTGTAAATTAAATAGAGCTTTATATGGATTGAAGATAAGTCCGAAAAGATGGTATAAGAGATTTTCAGAAGAGACTCAGAAACTTGGATTGGAAAATGACCTACATGAGCCATGCCTGTTCACGTGGAGGAAAGAAGGCAAAATAGTGGTCGTACTACTTTATGTAGACGATATGTTAATTGCAAGTAATGACAAGGAAAAATTAGAGAAAATAAAAAAAAAGAAATTGAGTGAAATATTTGAGACGAAGGATCTTGGAGAACCCAAGAATTTTCTGGGAATAACAATAGAGCGAAATAAAGAAGAAAGATATATGAGCATTCATCAGACGAGATATACTGAGAGCATATTGGAAAAGTTCCATATGAATGAATGCAAACCTCAGAGTACTCCTATGGTCACCAGAAAAGTGAGTAATAAAAATAAAAAGAGTAAATTGAAAGAGAAGAGTATTAGAGAGGAAATTAGAAGAGTACCTTATAGAGAAGCTATAAGAAGCTTAATGTATCTGGCGAATGCTACACGACCTGATATCGCTTTTGCAGTGAACTATTTAGCAAGAAGACAACTAGAGCCCACAGAAGAAGACTGGCAAGATGTGAAAAGAGTCTTCAGATATCTTAGAGGAACTACGAATCGAGGATTGATATTTAGAGGTGAAACAGATGAGTTAGAGTCACTGACAGACGCTAGTTTCAGAGACTGCATTGATTCTACATCCACTGAAGGATATATAATCAAATTATTTGGAGATGTGATAGCATGGAGAAGTCATAAACAGACATATGTTACACTCTCTACATGTCAAGCGGAGTATCTAGCAATGAGTGAAGCCTGTCAAGAAGTAATCTCATTAGATAAGTCACTCGATCAGGTATGTTGTTGGAAGAACATTCTTGCCTACAACAATCTGGTGTGATAACAGAGCAGCAGGAAACTGCACTAAGAAGGATGGAAGTCACAAACTAAAAATGTTTGATGACAACTTAGAGAAAATAAAGAAAAACTTAGAAGAAAGAGAAGAAACTGGAAACAGAAAACATATGGCTGACACTTATGGAGATTTTATCAAGCAGTGTGTTGATCAAGGGAAGGTGAAAGTCGAATGGATTGAGACCAAAGAGAATTTGGCAGACATTATGACAAAACCTTTGCCTTTAGACGCATTTGCATATTTAAGAGATAAGATAATGAATATAGAGTCTAAACAAAATTAGAGATTAATTTTACTCGATAACTGATTTTTGTTGTGTTTCAGATGAGGTCTAAATCTAGAGAAGGACCACAGGTCGCTCGCACAAAGGGAGGGAGTATTGAGAGCCGGGCTTTGAACAAGCGATGCGCTCCCGCCTCTAGAGAAAGCAGCTCCTGTGTGGCGCGCACCTCGGAACGCCATGCGTGCGTGCGGTCGTTGTCTGCGTGCGGTCGTCACGGTCGTGTGCAGAAGAGCCTTGACCATCGTAGAGTCAAGACGTATTGTGTTCTTGTGTTCTTGTGTGATATAGAATAAATAGTGTACTCAGAGTGTTGAAATACGTAGAAGAGATTATTTCCTGCCCATCTCGCCACATCCCGTAGCGTTCCAAGCGATAGTATTATAGTATTATACCTCGAAATAACACCCTGTACATATTGTTTATAAAATGCGTAATACTACAAAAAAGCATGATATCTGTACAAAATTACCTTTTTTAAAAAAAAGGTAAAGAAAGGCGCCAAGTACAAGCGTAGTAGTGTATATATGTATGTTGTTACCTCGAAAAAAACAGTGGTAATATTATACCTAAAAAAAATCTAAGTAACAAGTGGTAGACGTAATCTTTTTTCATCTAAAAAAATCTCGAAAAAACCTAAGCAGTAGTATAGTTACCTAAAAAAAACCGAAGTAACAAGTGGTAGACGTAATCATTGTATCTCGAAAAATCTCGAAAAAATCTAAGCAGTAGTATTTTTATTTCCAAAAAATTATAAGTGATACACATCACAAAATTACGTTACCTTATTAAAAATGAGTCGTGCTTCAAGTGATCTATTACAATTACAAAAAAGAAATGATATCTCCGATATCTCTTTTTAAATTACAGCGCCAATTACAGAGAGAACATACACTGAGATAAAAAATTTGTCAATCCTAAGAAATATTTTGTTCGATACGTTCAACTAAACATTTTAGTTAGTTAACTAAACATTAGTTAAATTAATTAATTCTTGATTAAAAATACGAAATAAATTGTTCAAACAACTAATATCTAGTTGACTAACCAAAATGTTTAGTTGAACGTATCGAACTAAATATTTCTTGGGATTATCAATTTTTTTTCTTGGTGTATTTTTCGAGATACAAAGATTACGGTCTACCACTTGTTACTTAGGTTTTTTCGAGGTGAAGAATTACAGAATTAACAATACAAAATACAAATATTTTATTAAAATATTTAAACCCAACAAGGAAATACAAGGTATTTAAATACAAAGTTTATATATGTACTAGCTGGTTACCCGGGCTTCGCCCCGGAGGACATGTGTAATAAGACACAAAAATAGTTTCTCCCTCTCTCTCTTTCCCTCTCTCTTTTCCCCCTTCTCTCTCTCTCTCTCTTTCTCTCCCTCTCCCTCTTCCTTTCTTTCTCTCCCCCTCCCTCTCTCTCTTTCCCCCCTCTCTCTCTCTCTTTCTCTCTCTCTCCCTCCCTCCCTCACTCTCTTTCTTTCTCTCCCCCTCCCTCTTTTTTTTTCTCTTTCTCTTTCTCTCCCCCTCTCTCTCTCTCTCTCTCTCTCTCTCTCTCTCTTCCTTCTCTCTCTTTCTCTCTAAAATGCTATAAATTGAAATATATTACTTTTTTATCTACTAAAGTTCAATTCCGTCATATACAATTCTTTGAGATTCACTCAATTATTTCCTAAAAATTTGGAAAAATTTTGTAACCGATTTCCAAAAAGATCGGTAACAAAGAACTATACAGTTTATAGCACTTCTTGGGAAATTTTACCCCTGTTTTATATACAATTCTTTAAAATTCGTCAAACTTCTGATACCGGTTTTCAAAAAGATCGGTAACGAAAAATGATATACTTTTTATAGCACTCCCCGGAAAATTTAAACCTTACTTTATGTACAATTCTTTGAGATTCGATCATTTGGAACCGGTTTTCAAAAAGATCGGTAACAAAAAATAGTACACTTTATAACACTCCCCGGGAAATTCTATTCCTTCTTCATGTACAATTTTTTGAGATTCAATTAATTATTTTCCAAAAAATTTGAAAAATTAAAAAAACCGGTTTCCGAAAAGATCGGTAACAAAAACTGTACACATCATGGCGCTCCCCAGAAAATTCTACCCCTACTTCATTTACAATTCTTTAAGATTCGGTCAATAAACTCCCGAAAAATTGAAAAAATTTCGAAACCGGCTTCCAAAAAGATCGGTAACGAAAAATTATACACTTTATAGCACTCCCCGGAAATTTCTACCCCTGTTTGATCTATAATTCTTTGAGATTTGGTGAATTATTTCCCGAAAATTTGAAAGAATTAGAAAAACCGGTTTCCAGAAAATCGGTAACGAAAAACTATACACATAGTGGCACTCCCCGGAAAATTCTACCCCTATTTCATATACTTTTGACAAAAATTCGGTTCAGGGGTTTGGGCTGGGCGTTGATGAGTCAGTCAGTCAGTCAGTCAGTCAGTCAGGACATCTTCCTTTATAGATATAGATTTTAAAAGATTTAATCGCATCGCAAAGAATTACAGAGGTAACAGTACAAAATTAAAATATTTTATTAAAATACATAAATTTTTCTTGTCAAAAAACTTGGCGCTGTTAGAGTGAGTGAGAGAGAGAGAGAGAGAGAGAGAGAGAGAGAGAGAGAGAGACCTTTTACAAATGTAAACATTACTTATATTTTATACTTATTCTATACTTATTTTATACTTAATTTTAATCGCTTTAAAATCTAAACTTATTGTATACTTGATCATAATAAGCCGCATTATTCACCGTCACACACACACACACACATACAAAAATACACACACACACACACACGCACACAAACACACACACACATTACTCACACCCATATCACTCGCTCGCACATACACACCACGCTGATCTAATTTTGATGTCTAGCTAGCAGCGCCAAGTTTTTTGACAAGAAAAATTTATGTATTTTAATAAAATATTTTAATTTTGTACTGTTACCTCTGTAATTCTTTGCGATGCGATTAAATCTTTTAAAATACATATATAAACTTTGTATTTAAATACCTTGAATTTCCTTGTTGGGTTTAAATATTTTAATAAAATATTTGTATTTTGTATTGTTAATTCTGTAATTTTTCACCTCAAAAAAACCTAAGTAACAAGTGGTAGACCGTAATCTTTGTATCTCGAAAAATACACCAAGAAAAAAAATTGATAATCCCAAGAAATATTTAGTTCGATACGTTCAACTAAACATTTTGGTTAGTCAACTAGATATTAGTTGTTTGAACAATTTATTTCGTATTTTTAATCAAGAATTAATTAATTCAACTAATGTTTAGTTAACTAACTAAAATGTTTAGTTGAACGTATCGAACAAAATATTTCTTAGGATTGACAAATTTTTTATCTCAGTGTATGTTCTCTCTGTAATTGGCGCTGTAATTTAAAAAGAGATATCGGAGATATCATTTCTTTTTTGTAATTGTAATAGATCACTTGAAGCACGACTCATTTTTGATAAGGTAACGTAATTTTGTGATGTGTATCACTTGAGTTATAATTTTTTGGAAATAAAAATACTACTGCTTAGGTTTTTTCGAGATTTTTCGAGATACAAAGATTACGCCTACCACTTGTTACTTCGGTTTTTTTTAGGTAAATATACTACTGCTTAGGTTTTTTCGAGATTTTTTTAGATGAAAAAAGATTACGTCTACCATTTGTTACTTAGATTTTTTTTAGGTATAATATTACCACTGTTTTTTTCGAGTTGTAATTTACAGAATATATTATTTCATATATCTTAACTACGATAAATATATAAAACTTAACTTTCAGAAATAGAATACTTCGTATACTTTCGCTCTATCCCTTTCTTATATTTTTACAATAGAACTTTGGTGAAAATCTATACAATTTCTCGGTAAATGACATATATATACACATATAAAATACACACACACGCATACACACAAAGATTGATATATTCGTATATGTGTTTGATAAATCTATATTTGTATTCAGAAGTGCGTAAGTATCCAACTGTGATAACTGGGTCCTAGTTAACAATGGATTTGGAAAATCCAAACAATCTGGCAATGCATGAATTAAATTTTTTGAGTGATGAGGAGGAAGTAGAAGAGATGCTGATGCGTGCTTCTAAGCGATATTTCCGTGATTATCAAAATCCTTTTGAATTCTACAGTGAATGGGAATTTAAACGAAGATTTCGATTTTCCAAAAATTCAGTAATGTTTGGCATCTTACCTTTAGTAGAAGAAGGACTTGCTAAAATAAACAATCGAGGCTTGCCAATATCTCCTGTTGTACAATTATTAATATGTTTAAGATTTTATTCAACGGCAAGTTTTCATCAGGTATGTAAATTGTATATATATATATGTACACATATATACGTGTGTTTGGGTGTGTATTAATAATATAAGAATAAATTACTAAAGAATTTTTTTGCAGCTTGTTTTAGGGGCCGATGTAATAACAATATCACAACCAACAATTTCACGAATTGTGTTCAGAGTGTCCACTTTATTAGCTAGCCATATTAACCGATATATCAAAATACAATCGTCAGATGAATCACGTTTAGAGAATAAACGACTATTTAAGGAACTTGGACGTGGTCATGGAGGGGGGGGCATAGGTTTTCCTAGTATTGATGGCGCAATAGATTGCACACATATTCGTTTAGTGCACACTAGACTTCAAAATGTTAATGAAATTTTTAGAAATAGAAAAGGATACTTCTCTTTGAATGTTCAGGTACATACTTGTTTGAGTTATTTAAGAAAATATTTGTATAAATACAAAAGGATATATACAAAAAAGACTATCTCATCTCACTTTTTCTCTTTCTAGGTAATTGTTGGACCACGCACCGAAATTTTAGATATTGTTCCTGAATGGCCAGGAAGTGAACACGATAGCCGAATCTTTCAAAATTCTCGCATATATATGTGATATAGACAAGGCGAACTGGATGGAATGCTTGTTAGAGATGCTGGATATCCCGCATTGCCTTTTCTACTTACGCCGATTGGTAATCCTAGAACGGAGGAAGAAATAAGGTTCAATACATGTATTTTATATCTGCAATTTTAAAATTCTTGTATAATTATATTATGTTCATGACATATATATTTTTTGTTTCAGTTATAATACTATTCATGGGAGAACAAGAAGAATTGTCGAGAGGACATTCGGTATTTGGAAACGTAGATTTCCTTGTCTGTCAAGAGGGCTTACTACAAAATTGTTAACGTCTACATCAATCGTTGTGGCATGTGCTGTTCTTCATAATCTCTCATTGATTTTGAATGATTACTTAGAAGACGATGATGAAGAAATAGTAGATATGAATAATGAAGTCCCGGTGGTCGAGCCTCGCTGGCAGCCTGGAGACGGCATTCTCGTACGAAATGCTCTCATTGAACGACTGTTCAGGTAAAATTTCTATTTATTATGACACACACGCACGCACGCACGCACGCACGCACGCGCACACACACACACGCGCGCGCGCAAACACACACACACACACACACACACACACACACACACACATGTATACAATAGTTCAAATATGTCGCATTTCATAATTTATAGGTAAATATTCAAATACAGAAGAAACAGATAATGAGAGTGATACATATCATGAAAAACGTAGTAAAGAATCCGCGAGTTTTAAAAGTAGAAAAGAATATATGAATGATAATGTGAGATAGAAATTAATCAATAAGAAGAAAAGATACAGCGATGATGATGATGAAGATAAAAGTGAAGGAGGAGTTTAGAAAAGAAGAAAGTTTAGATGTGCAAATATGAAGAATAGAAATGAATCTAGTTTAAATAACTTTTATTGTGTGTGAACATAAACTGTTGTTTATACATGAATTGTAATAACTATAATTGAACATAAACTGTCAAAATATAACACTCTTGTTTATACATTAACTTGCATTAACTTGCATTAATGAAAAAGCTTACGTAACTAAAAATCTTTCTTATTCGATTGCTTTAAGTTGTGCTGTTTTTATTTCTACTTCCAAAGTTTGAATATTTTTTAAGTGTTGCAACTCTAAACTGTGAATTTCTTTTAAATGATTTTCTTTCATACTACTAATATTTTCTTCATGCTTTTGTTTGATATATGCTAGTCGCTGTTCTTGCTCCATCACTTGCTTTATGCGTTCAATACGTAATGATTCTTCTGTGTTCGATTGACCTTCATCTACTGTGTTCCTTTTTCGTTTCAGAGAACGTGTCCGTTTTGATTTTTCAGTTTTATCTGATATAGTTAATGAAAGTTCTTTTGGTACAGGTTTTTGTTGTTCTTCTCCACTACATACAGTTGTTAATTCATCATCTTTCGTTGAAACAATAATAAATGAATCTGTAAAGTAAATAAATACGTGTGTGTGTATGTGTGTGTGTGTGTACAACACAACTACATAACACAAATATATATACCTTCCAAAGTACAATTTTCCTTGTCTGATTCTGATATTTCTATGATTTGATTAGCAGATATCAGGCCAAATACATTCTCTCGTTTTTCTAAAATATATTTATTATTCAAGTAACACAATTGTGTTAATGTTAGAAATCTCCCGTTTAATACATACATTATTGTCATAGGATACATCAATACATACCATTAATTTGAGTGTCAGACATATTGGATGTAAATGCAACAGGCGCAGTCTTCATAAGATGTATGGTGCTATATTGGCAACATCAGGGTCAGTTTCAATTGTTACTTGTGGTGGTCCTTCACCAGTTGCCAAATGTGACTGTTTTTCTTTCGTTAATGCTTCTCTCTGAGCTTGCTTTAAATTAGTCCACAGCTTCTTTAATTGAGCGACATTTCTCTGTAATAACAAAATATTAATGTAAAAGTTTTCGTGGTAATAATTTTTTATGTTTAAATGCGTACATATGTAACTATAGATATTATTCTTACTCCTTGAGAAATTAAAGCGGATATATTATAAATATTGCATATCTTATTCCATGCAATCTCCTTTTCTTTCAATGTTACGCTATCGCTTTTTTTATTTTCAATAATATGTTTGGTAAATATGCAGAATTTGGGCTTCCTCACCGATTTCGTTCAACTTAGGCTTAAACGACGCGTTTTTGCGTGAAACGACCGAATCTGGCAGAAAAAAGCGTCGCTCTGCCCCGCGACGCGAGATATTAATCGTTAAAGTTGACAGGAATCAGGTTATGATTCCTGTCATACCGACGAGATGCAGCGACTACGACCATGCTCTGCGGCCACACGCGCATGCTCAGTGGCCGCACGCGCATGCAGCACATCACGTGACAACTGTTTGGTTGGTAAGTCAGAAGTGTAACATAATTCGAAATGATAGTCTTTCGGCGTATAGATTAGTGACGCTTTAAAAGTATTTAAGTGTTTAAAGCGCGTCAACTAACCTATGTAGGTTAGTGACGCGCTTTAAAAGTATTTAACTGCAGTTTAATGATTTTCATTAAAGCAGGGCACACACACACGTGTGTATGTCCTGCTTTATAGAAGTTGTGATTTTCGTTAAAGCAGGGCACACACACGTGTGTATGTCCTGCTTTATAGAAGTTGTGATTTTCGTTTAAGCAGGGCACACACACACGTGTGTATGTCTTGCTTTATAGAAGTTGTGATTTTCGTTTAAAGCAGGGCACGCACACACGTGTGTATGTCCTGCTTTATAGAAGTTGTGATTTTCGTTAAAGCAGGGCACACACACGTGTGTGTATGTCCTGCTTTATAGAAGTTGTGATTTTCGTTTAAAGCAGGGCACGCACACACGTGTGTATGTCCTGCTTTATAGAAGTTGTGATTTTCGTTAAAGCAGGGCACACACACGTGTGTATGTCCTGCTTTATAGAAGTTGTGATTTTCGTTAAAGCAGGGCACACACACGTGTGTATGTCCTGCTTTATAGAAGTTGTGATTTTCGTTAAAGCAGGGCACACACACGTGTGTATATGTCCTGCTTTATAGAAGTTGTGATTTTCGTTAAAGCAGAGCACACACACGTGTGTATATGTCCTGCTTTATAGAAGTTGTGATTTTTGTTAAAGCAGGGCACACACACGTGTGTATACCCTGCTTTATAGAAGTTGTGATTTTCGTTAAAGCAGGGCACACACACGTGTGTATACCCTGCTTTATAGAAATTGTGATTTTCGTTAAAGCAGGGCACACACACGTGTGTATGTCCCCGTGATTGAAAGCGTGAAACTCGCTTTACAACTTAAAGTACATGCTAAGTTGTAAAGCGAAATTATAAAGTACATGCATGGGGAGGGGGTGCAGAGGAGCAAAGCCCCCCCGCCCACGCATGTACTTTAATATATTATATAGGATATATTGACAAGTAGGGATGCAATAATATTAATATAATTTGATAGACAAATTAATAAATTATTTAATAGAACATAATGTGATAAGTAACAAAATATATTGTCCGAAGTGCAATAATAAATTAAAGTTAAACAGAGATAATTTCTCATTTTGTTGTCGGAAAGTATCATATGAAAAAAATAAACATAAAAAATATGTGAAGAAACAATACACATTTAAAGGAAGTGTTATATTTGATACATGGTTTAGCAAATATAACTTAAGCTTGTGATGATGTAGCCTCCGAGACATCTGCTTCATTGTCCACAATCTTCGGTGGATACAATTCCGCAATTGCACGGAAAAAACTGCTTAAGCGATCTTCATAAGCATGAACGCGTTTGAAAAGATATTCAGCTAAATATCCCACTAAATGCGAAGTACGCGTTCCATACCGTGGGATATTAGCCCTTACTTCTCTCCAAACACGTTCAATGTGCTGAGTGTGAGCACCTGAATAGACAAACAAATAGAAATTAGTAATGCTAAGTTTAGTGTTGTGTATTTCGAATGCATATGTTACTCTTTATATATTTGCAATGTAATTACCGGTATCTGGGTCGACGAAATTCATCGAGTGATTTACTGTAAGATGTTGGAAGCCTTCACTGTTTAAACAGTTGTACGACTTCCAACAATCCGACATTATCGTCGTCCCAGGTAAAATCCACTCCTTGATCAGCTCAAGCAGAGTTTTTTCCGTCGTGCGATCTTGCACTGGCACAATAAAAATTTTTTTTGTGCCACGCTCATATTCACCGAAGATCCACTTTCCCTCGATTATTCGGCCACGATTGTACTTCCTTTTGCCGATTTTTGCTTCGTCTATTTCGACGATTATATTGGGCCCTCCAAGTTTCGTTGACTTCTTTTCGGCCCAATATATGCAAACCTATTATAACAAATCAACATAACAAATTTTATAAATTATATATTTATACAACATACATTCATTGTATTAAGTATATTAAATTATACTTACTTCTCGGCAAAAGGAAGTCCAGTCAACAACCGAGTGCTCGGTAAGTTTCAATTCTGTGCACAAAAACATTTGTCTCGGAGGTCTTAGCATAATGAAATAAGCAGTCATCCTGCATATTGTTTCCAAGCTCAAGTTAGATTTGCTAAACCATGTATCAAATCTAACACTTCCTTTAAATGTGTGTAGTGTGACAAATAACCTTCTTTATTAAGGCTTTTACAAACAGAAAATCCAGTAGCGTACAAACAACTTAGGTATCTATATCGGTGCAAGTAGCCCACGCGATCTAATGGCTTCTGCACACAGGACGCGGAAACGCTTGCCGCGCGGCAAGAAGCGACGCGGTAGCCAATCAACGTGTTGGTTTTCCGTAAGAATCAAAAGTTTATTGGCTACCGCGTCGCTTCTTGCCGCGCGGCAAGCGTTTCCGCGTCCTGTGTGCGGAAGCCATAACACGAGAGGCGTGTAGGTCGCTAATTATCAGTAGTACCAATCTTGAAAAATCAACGTAACTAACTAGCTAGTTTTACCAACCACAATATACGAATAATAATACCACATTCACCCCTCCCTTCTATAAATCTGTTACATAATCGGACAAATACGCGGGCGGGTGTTTTGAACGAACAGGGCGTTGTACTCTGTCTAAAATCTCTGAAGACCGTTGTTTATCATTTTTTGCTTCTTCAGGCTTTTCCTCTTGAAAAACGATTGCTTGATGTTCAGGTGATTCCACTTCATTCTCGTCTTCGGTTTTTATTTGGATTTCTCCTCGAGGCGCAAGATATCTAGTTGATACCGTAGTTTCTCGACCATCCGGGAATTTGACGTAAGCATATTCCGGGTTTGCTTCTATTAGTTCTACCTTTTCTACTAACGGGTCGTATTTGCTGGTACGGACATTTTTCTTCATTAAAACTGGTCCAGGCTCAGTTAACCATGTTGGTGTAGAATTCCCATTGAATGATCGCCTAGAGTGATTAAACATCCGCTCATGTGGTGTGACATTTGTCGCCGTACAGAGAAGGGAACGAATAGAGTGTAATGCAGAGTCTAGTACCTCTTCCCACTGCTCAGTTTTCATGTTGTTTGATTTAAGTGCAAGCATGATAGTTTTCCATATTATTCCATTGTATCTTTCTACTTGACCGTTCCCTCTAGGGTTATAAGGAGTTGTTCGACTAGTTGCGATGCCTTGGGATGTCAAAAATGATCTCACTTCTTGAGACATGAATGATGCTCCTCTGTCTGAATGTACATATGCAGGCGTTCCAAAAATGGAGAAAAGATGCTTCAAGTGTTTTATCACTGTGGCGGCTGAGACATCCGCACATGGTACAGCAAACGGAAATCTTGAAAATTCGTCGACGACAGTCAAAATATACTGGTTTCTTGTCCTCGTAGGTAGGGGTCCTTTGAAATCCAGATTTAATCTCTCGAACGACGAAGTGGCTTTTATTAGTTTTCCTTCGAACTTGTGAAAACGTGGTTTCAATTCAGCACAAATTTGGCATGAGTTTGTGACTTTCTTAACATCTTCCATAGAAAAGGGTAGATTCTTGACACGGACCCAATGATTCAATCGGGTGATACCTGGGTGACAAAGGGCAACATGTAATGTCCCGAGGTCTATATTGGTGGTCATAGCCGCACTTATTCTTGAGAAAGCATCTGCCGAAGCGTTTTCACTCCCAGGACGATAAATTATACTAAATTTAAAACATGCGAGCTCGAGACGCCACCTTAATATTTTTTCATTTTTTATCTTGCTGGAGTGTTGTTGGTTAAACATGAATGAAACCGAGCGTTGGTCCGTAATGACTTCGAAGTGACGACCAATTAGATAATGTCGCCAATAACGTAATGATTCCACAATTGCATAAGCTTCTTTCTCTATAGATGAGTGTTGCTGTTCGGATTTATTTAGTGTTCTAGAAAAGAATGCAACGGGTCGACCTGCTTGGCTTAGAGTAGCGGTTATGGCGAAATCAGAAGCGTCCGTTTCTACCCTGAGTGGTACATTATTTTGTATAGCAGCTGTCGACGCCTTGGCCACGTCGTTCTTTAGGCTCTTGAAAGCTGAGGCCGCTTCATCCGACAGTGGAAATGGATTCTTCCCCAGTAAAGGACGTACTCTCTCCGAAAACCTAGGTATCCATTTAGAATAATGTGAGAGCATGCCTAAAGCTCGTCGTAAGGAGGCCGCATCTTCAGGAATTAACAAATCCATAAGGGGTTAGAGACGCTTAGGGTCGGGCTTAATAGTTTTGTTGGAAATTACGTACCCGAGTAAGGTGACAGATCTGACAGAAAACTTGCATTTGTCCCTGTTCAGTGTCAGGTTGTACTTCTCAGCGGCAGCTAGGAAATTCTTTAGGTTACGATCATGTTCCGCCTGAGTCCTTCCACCGATTGTAATATCATCCAGATATGGATACGTACCTTCAAGCTTTTCTTCTTCAACAATCTCGTCCATTGCTCTTTGGAAACAGGCCACTCCATTTGTAGGCCCGAAAGGAATACACAGGAATTGATATAATTTTCCGTTGGCTTCAAAAGCGGTATATTTTCTTTCCGATTCTAAAATTGGCACTTGATGATAGGCGTTCTTGAGGTCTATGGTGCTGAATACCTCATTCTCGGAAACTTTAGCGATTACATCTTGAATACTCGGGGCAAGGTAAGCGTCTAGCATTGTAAACCTATTAATAGTCTGGGAGTAATTAATGACCATCCTCTCTTTGTGATTTTCTTCTCTTACCACGAAAGCCTGAGCACGCCATGGTGAATTGCTAGGCTCTATTATTTTATCTTGTAATAGTCTTTTAATTTCTGAAGCTATAAATTGACTGTCTTCTTTAGAATGTCTCATAGATTTAGTTGCTATTGGAGTGCAATCTGAAGTAAGATTAGCAAAGAGCGACACTGGAGGCACTTTCGCAACTGCTACACTGCAAATGTTGAGTGTTGGTCGTTTACCGGAGAAAGCTATGCTTACCGAGGAGTGAGACTGCAGTACATCATGACCAATTATGACATCGGCGCAAAGATCTTTCATCACCAACATTATAATATTATTGTATGAGCGGCCTTTCATTTCAAAATTGACCTTGCATTGGCCTGTTATTTCTGTGGATAAAGAAGAGTTGGCCATTGTAATCTTGCCAAAATACGGTAGTACCTTGATGTTACATTTCTTTATAAAAGAATGGTTGATAAAACTTAGAGAGCTTCCGGTATCTATTAAGGCCTTTAACTTAACTCCATTGATTTTTATGTCTACTATCGATTTCTTAAGACAATTTAGAGTAGTAGCAGAAATAGATGCAAGTGTGCCAGCACTGTCGGCAGATGCAGTCGTATTCGAACCTCCGTGAAGTTGGCCGGACAACTTCAACGTATCGAACTTTAAATAATTGGAATCGATTGGTGGTCGTTTGGTGGTCTTTGGTAGTCTAGTCCGATCGTTTGGTGGTTAGCCGTTTTCCTGTAAAACCAAAATGAAATTTGCGGTGTGAAGTTAGCCGGACAATTTTTTTTTTTCAACCAATTTAACTTTTTTATAGCTCATTCGACGCGGAATCGTTTGGTGGTCACGAATATCACCAGTAAAACGTTTGGTGGTCAACCGTTTTCCCAGAAACTAAAAAAAACCGTATGCGCATAATGCCGGACATATCACCTCTGTGCCATTAATCAGAAAAGTTGTATTTGTCACCCAAATTAACTTTGATAGGGCTCATTCGACGCGGAATCGTTTGGTGGTCACGAATGTCGTCATTAAAACGTTTGGCGGTCAATCGTTTTCCCAGGAAATAGGAAAAACCGTACGCTCACGCCATTGGTCGTATGACTCTGTGCTATTAATTAGAAAAATTGTATTTGTCACGCAAATAGACTTTCATACGGCTCGTTTGACGCGGAATCGTTTGGTGGTCACGAATATCGTTATTAAAACGTTTGGTAGTCAACCGTTTTCCCAGAAAATAGGAAAAACCGTATTCTTACGCCATTGGTCGTACGACTCCGTCACGGTAGCTCGGTAATTTGATGAATAAAGATTATTTATCAATCAAATTGACTTTTATACGGCTCATTCGACGCGGAATCGTTTGGTGGTCACGAATATCGTCATTAAAACGTTTGGTAGTCAACCGTTTTCCCAGAAAATGGGAAAAACCGTACTCTTACGCTATTGGTCGTACGACTCCGTGACGGTAGCTCGGTAATTTGATGAATAAAGATTATTTATCAATCAAATTGACTTTTATACGGCTCGTTGGACGCGGAATCGTTTGGTGGTCACGAATGTCGTCATTAAAACGTTTGGTGGTCAACCGTTTTCCCAGGAAATAGGAAAAACCGTACGCTCACGCCATTGGTCGTATGACTCTGTGCTATTAATTTAAAAAATTGTATTTGTCACGCAAATAGACTTTCATACGGCTCGTTGGACGCGGAATCGTTTTGTGGTCACGAATATCGTCATTAAAACGTTTGGTGGTCAACCGTTTTCCTAAGAAATAGATAAAACCGTACTCTTACCCCATTGGTCGTACGACTCCGTGACGGTAGCTCGGTAATTTGATAAATAAAGATTATTTATCAATCAAATTGACTTTTATACGGCTCGTTGGACGCGGAATCGTTTGGTGGTCACGAATATCGTCATTAAAACGTTTGGTGGTCAACCGTTTTCCCAGAAAATGGGAAAAACCGTACTCTCACGCCATTGGTCGTACGACTCCGTGACGGTGGCTCGGTAATTTAATGAATAAAGATTATTTATCAATCAAATTGACTTTTATACGGCTCGTTGGACGCGGAATCGTTTGGTGGTCACGAATATCACCAGTAAAACGTTTGGTAGTCAACCGTTTTCCCAGAAACTAAAAAAAACCGTATGCGCATAATGCCGGACATATCACCTCTGTGCCATTAATCAGAAAAGTTGTATTTGTCACCCAAATTAACTTTGATAGGACTCATTCGACGCGGAATCGTTTGGTGGTCACGAATATCGTTATTAAAACGTTTGGTAGTCAACCGTTTTCCCAGAAAATAGGAAAAACCGTACTCTTACGCCATTGGTCGTACGACTCCGTGACGGTAGCTCGGTAATTTGATGAATAAAGATTATTTATCAATCAAATTGACTTTTATACGGTTCGTTGGATGCGGAATCGTTTGGTGGTCACGAATATCGTCATTAAAACGTTTGGTGGTCAACCGTTTTCCCAGAAAATAGGAAAAACCGTACGCTCACGCTATTGGTCGTACGACTCCGTGACGGTAGCTCGGTAATTTGATAAATAAAGATTATTTATTAATCAAATTGACTTTTATACGGCTCGTTGGACGCAGAATCGTTTGGTGGTCACGAATATCGTCATTAAAACGTTTGGTGGTCAACCGTTTTCCCAGAAAATAGGAAAAACCGTACGCTCACGCCATTGGTCGTATGACTCTGTGCTATTAATTAGAAAAATTGTATTTGTCACGCAAATTGACTTTCATACGGCTCATTCGACGCGGAATCGTTTGGTGGTCACGAATATCGTCATTAAAACGTTTAGTATTCAACCGTTTTCCCAGAAAATAGGAAAAACCGTACTCTTACGCCATTGGTCGTACGACTCCGTGACGGTAGCTCGGTAATTTGATGAATAAAGATTATTTATCAATCAAATTGACTTTTATACGGCTCGTTGGACGCGGAATCGTTTGGTGGTCACGAATATCGTCATTAAAACGTTTGGTGGTCAACCGTTTTCCCAGAAAATAGGAAAAACCGTACTCTTACGCCATTGGTCGTGCGACTCCGTGACGGTAGCTCGGTAAATTGATGAATAAAGATTATTTATCAATCAAATTGACTTTTATACGGCTCGTTGGACGCGGAATCGTTTGGTGGTCACGAATGTCGTCATTAAAACGTTTGGTGGTCAACCGTTTTCCCAGGAAATAGGAAAAACCGTACGCTTACGCCATTGGTCGTATACTCTGTGCTATTAATTAGAAAAATTGTATTTGTCACGCAAATAGACTTTCATACGGCTCGTTTGACGCGGAATCGTTTGGTGGTCACGAATGTCGTCATTAAAACGTTTGGTGGTCAACCGTTTTCCCAGGAAATAGATAAAACCGTACTCTCACCCCATTGGTCGTACGACTCCGTGACGGTAGCTCGGTAATTTGATGAATAAAGATTATTTAACAATCAAATCCAACGAGCCGTATAAAAGTTAATTTGATTGATAAATAATCTTTATTCATCAAATTACCGAGCTACCGTCACGGAGTCGTACGACCAATGGCGTGAGAGTACGGTTTTTCCTATTTTCTGGGAAAACGGTTGACCACCAAACGTTTTAATGGCGATATTCGTGACCACCAAACGATTCCGCGTCAAACGAGCCATATGGAAGTCAATTTGCGTGACTAATACAATTTTTCTAATTAATAGCACAGAGTCATACGACCAATGGCGTGAGCGTACGGTTTTTCCTATTTCCTGGGAAAACGGTTGACCACCAAACGTTTTAATGACGACATTCGTGACCACCAAACGATTCCGCGTCAAACGAGCCGTATGAAAGTCAATTTGCGTGACAAATACAATTTTTTTAATTAATAGCACAGAGTCATACGACCAATGGCGTGAGCGTATGGTTTTTCCTATTTTCTGGGAAAACGGTTGACCACCAAACGTTTTAATGACGATATGCGTGACCACCAAACGATTCCGCGTCCAACGAGCCGTATAAAAGTCAATTTGATTGATAAATAATCTTTATTTATCAAATTACCGAGCTACCGTCACGGAGTCGTACGACCAATGGCGTGAGCGTACGGTTTTTCCTATTTTCTGGGAAAACGGTTGACCACCAAACGTTTTAATGACGATATTCGTGACCACCAAACGATTCCGCGTCCAACGAGCCGTATAAAAGTCAATTTGATTGATAAATAATCTTTATTCATCAAATTACCGAGCTACCGTCACGGAGTCGTACGACCAATGGCGTAAGAGTACGGTTTTTCCTATTTTCTGGGAAAACGGTTGATTACCAAACGTTTTAATAACGATATTCGTGACCACCAAACGATTCCGCGTCGAATGAGCCCTATCAAAGTTAATTTGGATGACAAATACAACTTTTCTGATTAATGGCACAGAGGTGATATGTCCGGCATTATGCGCATACGGTTTTTTTTAGTTTCTGGGAAAACGGTTGACCACCAAACGTTTTACTGGTGATATTCGTGACCACCAAACGATTCCGCGTCGAATGAGCTATAAAAAAGTTAAATTGGTTGAAAAAAAAAAATTGTCCGGCTAACTTCACACCGCAAATTTCATTTTGGTTTTACAGGAAAACGGCTAACCACCAAACGATCGGACTAGACTACCAAAGACCACCAAACGACCACCAATCGATTCCAATTATTTAAAGTTCGATACGTTGAAGTTGTCCGGCCAACTTCACGGAGGTCGTATTCGATGCCGGCTGGTAAAATTTTGATTTACATACTCGCTGATAGTGTCCTTTTTTGCTACATAGTCTACACACAGCATTCCTCGCTGGGCACGACGTCCTAGGATGACGGCTCTCCCCGCAGAAGTAGCACTTTTCAGTCTTTGACACGCCTGCCACCGTTGCATCTGGCGTTACTGAGTCTGGTTTCACTGCATCATTAATAGCCGCGACCACAGTAGTGAGAGGTCCGGAGTAGGAAGCCGAATGTTGTTCAGCCAGTTCTAGTGCTCGGGCTTGGTCAAAGGCAGCCTCCATAGTAAGCGTTGGATTTTCCAGCAACCTTTGCCGTATACGAGAACAGATCAAACCACTAATAAACGCGTCTCTAATATATTCATTCTTATTTTGTTCTGCTGTGACGTTCTTAAAATTACAGTCCTTGCTCATTTGTTTCAGGACCTGTAGATACTGATCTACCGTTTCACCAGCGTGCTGTCGTCTAGTGGCTAAACAATGCCTGGCATAAATCTCGTTTCTAGGTTTTATATATAATGAGTCTAGGATGTCTATGGCAGCTGCGAACGTGCTTGCTTCGCTAATATACTGGTACACATTTGGGGCTATATGATTAGTTAATAATTGACATTTACTTGCTTCTGGAACGTCTTTAATATGGCTTAAGAAATTTGAGAACGTTCGTTTCCAGTGTGACCATTTCTGATCCGCCGAGATTGAGGTTGGTTCTACGTCGAATCTTTCTGGTTTCAAGAATTTTTCCATACTGTCACTGTGCGTTTACCTATTGCTGTTTGTAAAATTGTAGTGTGACAAATAACCTTCTTTATTAAGGCTTTTACAAACAGAAAATCCAGTAGCGTACAAACAACTTAGGTATCTATATCGGTGTAAGTAGCCCACGCGATCTAACACGAGAGGCGTGTAGGTCGCTAATTATCAGTAGTACCAATCTTGAAAAATCAACGTAACTAACTAGCTAGTTTTACCAACCACAATATACGAATAATAATACCACAATGTGCACTGCTTCTTCACATATTTTTTATGTTTATTTTTTTCACGTGATACTTTCTGACAACGAAATGAGATATTATCTCTGTTTAACTTTAATTTATTATTGCACTTTGGACAATATATTTCGTTTCTTATCACATTATGTTCTATTAAATAATTTATTAACTTTTCTTTGTCGTGAGTTACTGCCAAGAATTCGTGCAGCTGCATCTTGGTTTGGCACAATAATTTCTGATAAAACAAAAGACTATCATTTCAAATTATGTTACACTTCTGACTTACCAACCAAACAGTTGTCACGTGATGTGCTGCATGCGCGTGCGGCCACTGAGCATGCGCATATCAGAGATGCCAACGGTGCTGTTTTGCCCGCTGCCTGCGCGCCTGGTGGGGGACACGCACACAGCTGACGGAGCCGTGTACGTGTGCGCTGGGCGCTCGGCGGCGGCTCGGCCAGCTTCGGGCGGGTAGAAGAGCGCAGACATACACTCGGATGTCTCGTTCTTCCGGCGGTCTTCCGCGAGTCGTAGCATAGCCATAGTCGGTTCATCGAAAGTCGTATGCGTTAGCGCGTCGGCTGACTTGGCTCGTCTATTATGTCTCGCGTATCCCTTCTGATGTTGATTTATGAATAAAATATATGTATTATGACATTGCAGATGATAATTAAATATCCCTTCCCACATTAGGCGCGATACGCGATCGTGTGTCCCCTAATTAATTAAAAGTAATGAAACTAATAACAAAAAATGTTAGTAAAATTTATTAATTACATGAATAATGTCTAATAAAATTATATTATCTTTATTCTGAAAATAAACTATATAAATTAAGTAAAGAAATAAAAAACAGAAAAAGCGTAAATAATAGAAATCCACTCTTGGCCAATATGTACGCTTTCTTCTAAAAAAATCTTGTTTTTAATTTAGAAAAATGATTTTATTGTTAACACAAGAAAAGTGAAATAAAGCATTAAGTTATATATTGTTTGTTTTAGAAATATTATTTTGATAGTATAATTACTTTGTTAATAGTAAATACATGTAATATAAAATTTAAAAAAGGAATAAATTATTTGTGCAACAATATGATAAATTTTTTTGTATTGTTTTCAAATAAATGCCTGGACAACGTACATATTGTTGCTCAACGGAAACCGCGAGAAGGTGGTGGTCTCTTCCGTCAAGAGGAAATGTAAAAATTGTTTTCTTTAATAATAAAGAAAACAATTGTTTACATTTCCTATAAATACAGATAGAAGAGAGAGAGAGAGAGAGAGAGAGAGAGAGAGAGAGAGAGAGAGAGAGAGAGAGAATAGGTATAAAGGATAGACATAGAATAGATATAAAACGATAGACAAGAATATAAAGGACAGGACATAGAAAAAGAAAAGATATTAAGAGAATTAGTTTTAAGGTCACTTTACACAATTTATAATTCACGACAGTTTGTGACAAAATTGCATATATAAAAAAACAAAAAATTGGAGGTACATGTAAAAAATATATACATATACAGACATATATGTATACATACATACATTAAGTATACATCTTCAAATGTTCTTTAGATTACAAAGTACAAAACATAACAAATAGAATTATATAATTCTTTTGTCGTGAATTATAGATTGTCTAAAGTGACCTTTACACTAGAAATACCAAATAAATTTTTACCGTTTCAATTTTTAAAAGTAATGTTACATTAATTATGTTAAAGACCGAATAAATCGAATAAATTTTTTATTACAATATAAATTTTCTACTTTTACAATAAAAAATAGAAACGGTCGAAAGCTTTTGGTATTTCTAGTGTTAAATCGGAAAAAAGTGCACACGTTTTACTTAATATAATACTGAAAATGATAATATATTTATAGTAAAAATATTCCCGAAATTATATAAACTATTACAACTACAGCCAATTTTTGAAATTAACAAATGAAATATGTTATAATAAAATCAAAATAAATATAAATAATGTTATTATAAAAAGAACAGATGTAAAACTTAATTTATAAACCACGCATTACATACACATATATGCATATATGTTTATAATAAAAAAATAATATATATCTTTCTTCCACATTTTTTACACAGTGGGTATTTAAAATAGGAAAAGTTTCGATTTTGCCAAGGAAAACATTCTATTTAAGGAATGTCGTACTTGAAAGTACAACTTTGTGGGCAAAATTATGTACAGCTATTTAAAAAAAACAACGTTTTAAGGACGTTCTCCGGTCCTTATACTAGAGAAAATCGATTTTCTTAGGATTTTCTTGAAACTATGAATACACGTTAATTTAGGTGTGCTTTATGCGTGGTATAAATTTCAGTACCTCTTCCGGTATAAAAAATAAAGATACTGAGCCTCAAAGTTTCAACTTTTACTAATGAAAAGGTTTTCCAGGCCAAACGGTAATAGATACGAGGTTGGCCAAGAGGACCAAAGTTGCTCTTCTCGTCAAGTTCTATAAGAAAAAAATGCCAAAACTAAAAAAAATTAAATTAAAAATTTTTTTTTTAAACTTTGAGGCTCAGTATCTTTATTTTTTATACCGAAAGAGGTACTGAAATTTATACACACCTAAATTAACGTATATTCACAGTTTCAAGAAAATCCTAAGAAAATCGATTTTCTCTAGTATAAGGACCGGAGAACGTCCTTAAAGGACTGTCATTCAAAAGCCCTTTTTATTTTAAAGAACTAACATAAAATACATACGTAATGTATTTGTTATGTACATATGGACGTAATGTCCGTATATTCAACGTACGTTGAATACCTCGTTAAATAATAATTTATTTTCTTTCTTATCAATGACTAATTTGAACATTTTGTAAAATATATTGTAATAAATTTAATATTTATATTTTAATACATTAAATTTTTTTGCAAAAACCTTGCAATTATAAAATAATGTATTTCCTTTTTTCTTGAAATACACATTTATAATTTTTTCTACATTTATCCACATCGTAAAGCAATTTTAAAGATAACTTTACATTTTATTTTATTTATTATTATTATTTTTATAAAGAAAAAGAATACCATTGGATCTAATATGCACTTGATCGAATTTTGGAGATGTATATATATGTATCTGCATGTGCGCGTTGATATCTTGAATCCACTGTTATTCAGTCCACTTTAATTGACGGAATCCATTCTTCTGCATAATCCAGTGATGATTAAACGTTAGAATCCATACTTTTTCATAACGATGGAAAGGAAGACTAAATTTTCTTCAAAATACATTTTCTTGAAATGAAACTATGCTCTGAAAAGAGCATAGATGAAGAGTACAGATGAAGAGTGCAGGTGAACAGCATAAATCATTTTCTTCTTCTTTTTCAATCCTGTCACTCCGGAGTAAGGCGGAATAAACCGTACAAATAATTAGATCACAACTTGCGAGCCAGTCAATGGAGTTGTTATCTTGAAACAAACTGGCTTGTCTAGGTTTTATTTTGGAGCTTTTCCTCCTAGACCACTTGCTAGGCTCGTGAGACTCAGCTTCTCATCTTTCCAATCTTGCAAGCAAAACGCCTCTTTCGCCGAATCCATCGTTTCGTACAAAATATGTCTTCATCACCATTGAGGACTTTCACCCGTAGCCCTGGGTAAGTTGACTGTGTTATTTCCCACAGCATTAGGATTCCAGCAGTACTTATTCACTTCATAAAATGTCCTCTTGTTGTTATCCTTCATTTTTGTAAAGCTTGATGTTTACTGATTTATGATGGCTCCTTCAGTATTTTTCAGCAGTAGGACTCCGGTAGAACTTAATCACTGTGTAAAACGTCGTCTTCTTGTTATTCTTCATGTTTGTAAAGCATGAGTTTAGTCATTGATGGTTGCTTCTTGCTTTTTTCGGTATTTTTATGTTTCTTAACATCAAATTAAATTGTTGATGAAGATTATTTTCTTGCGGACGACATTAATGCCGGCGGTACTCGTTGTTTTTATAAAAATGTATTATTAACTTTAAAATTGCATTCAGTAAAAAGTCTTTGAAAAATATAACAAGAAATGTTTTTTGGGGTTTTATATCTTCTTATAATTGCAATGAAATTTGCAACAAAAATTTTAATTCAACACAAAGTGCATTTTTTTATATATATTTTGGAATAAAGAATATTTAAAAAATAGTCATTAATAAGAAGCAAAACAATTCCTAATTTAACGAGATATTTGACGAGGACTCAACGTAATTAAGAGTAAATAAAAAATGTTATTTTTGATATATTAAAAAACTGTTTTAAATTAAAACTTTTCTCTTCATATAAAATGTCTTTTTTAAATTGCTTTACATTATTTTATTCACACATTTACAAAATTTTAGGTAAGATATACACACATCTTGGCAAAATTAAAACATTCCTTATTGGCGGAACAAACATATACTTTTGTGTTATTATTATACACCGTTGACCTAAAATTTGGTGTTTCTGTCTTATTGTTTAGTATTATTCATCTTAAGATGTGTTATTACGAAGAATATTGCCATATGCCTCGGTAGTCGAATTGGTACGACGCCCTACACGGAATGAGGGAAGTTCCAAGTTCGAATTCTGGCTGAGGTAATATTTTTCGTAATAAATTTTAATTATTTACATTTAATAAAAATGAGATGCTTATAAACAAGTATCAAAGATTATACCAATTTAGAAAACACCAAATCCCATGGTCTAAACGTGACAATTAATCTGACCAAAACCAATGGTCGAACCGTCATGATATTGCCAAACGTGTCGATTAAAAATAGAGTTTTTTTTGTTAATCACTATTGGCGGAACAAACATATACATTCCTTATTTTGTTTTTATAATATTCTGTTTCACTTTTTCTATTTTTAATACTTGCATTATATTAAGTAAAAGTAATGAATTCTCTCTAAATTTCTTGGAATATAATTTCACTCGAAACTACTAAGGTTCACTTAAGCAATGGAGATAATACTGCCATTGAATCGGAATAACATTTCATTTTTTATAACAAATTTTTAACCCGTAGACAAAACTTTCAATCCATACAAGTCAATTTTTTTCAGTCAATTATAATGGATCATTCACTTTTTTTCGAGTAAAGCCTTGAATGTATCATTTACAGTAAACAGATTCGATTTTAAACATGAGTTTAAAAAACTTTTAATAATAAAAGGACTTTAATCTATAGAAGTCACGTACTCTAATTTGAGTGACGCAAATATTACTTTATTTTTCGAGTAAATTTCGTACAAATTTACTCCAAGTAATTTAGAGAGAAAGAGCGAACAAATGGAACATTTAATATTTTTACAATAATAATATGGATATACAAAGCTCAGACAGTGTCACAGGTAAAGATCAGGACCCCGTGGTTCGTCACTCCCACAGTATTTAACGACTCCAAACCCTCTCTACCTGTGTGTATGTGTGAATGTGACTAGTCTTACAAGTAACACTACCCAACTGATACTCACCGATTTGAATGAAACTTAACATACTTATTAAACACCAAAAAATATTAAATACGTGTTTTTTTGTTTCGGCAAATACGCTTTTTAGGGGTAGAAAACACTCCTCAATTCCTGAAGGTGGAAACAGTTATGACTAATTATTTCTGAAACGATACATTTTCTGAAAAAAGTGCTTAGGACCAAAGTTGTAGAGTTCATAGTGATGATTCATAGTGATGATTCATAGATATAAGCGAAATCCAGCCAGTAAAGGCAAGATATGGTCTAGATCCAGCCAGTGAAGGCAAGATGTAAGCGAAATCCAGCCAGTAAAGGCAAGATATGGTCGAGATCCAGCCAGTGAAGGCAAGATGTGAGCGAAATCCAGCCAGTAAAGGCAAGATATGGTCGAGATCCAGCCAGTGAAGGCAAGATGTGAGCGAAATCCAGCCAGTAAAGGCAAGATATGGTCTAGATCCAGCCAGTGAAGGCAAGATGTAAGCGAAATCCAGCCAGTAAAGGCAAGATATGGTCGAGATCCAGCCAGTGAAGGCAAGATGTGAGCGAAATCCAGCCAGTAAAGGCAAGATATGGTCGAGATCCAGCCAGTGAAGGCAAGATGTGAGCGAAATCCAGCCAGTAAAGGCAAGATATGGTCTAGATCCAGCCAGTGAAGGCAAGATGTGAGCGAAATCCAGCCAGTAAAGGCAAGATATGGTCGAGATCCAGCCAGTGAAGGCAAGATATAAGCAAAATCCAGCCAGTAAAGGCAAGATGGTCGAGATCCAGCCAGTGAAGGCAAGATGCAAGCGAAATCCAGCCAGTAAATCGTTTCAGAAATAATTAGCCATAACTGTTTTCACCTCCAGGGGTTGACGGGTGCTTTCTACCCCTTAAAAGCGTATTTAGCCGAAACAAAAAACACGTATTTATTATTTTTCGGTGTTTAATAAGTATGTTAAGTTTCATTCAAATCGGTGAGTATCAGTTGGGTAGTGTTACTTGTTAGAGACATCAGGGAGATTTCGTACCTAGTTAAGACTTAATAACATACAAAATACCGGAAATTTTCTGTTTTTACTGACAATACATTTGACATAATTAATATAAAATGGATGACGTTTCTTGTTCGATATGTTGATCGCGAAACTTTAGATATTTGGTCAGAATTAGTAAAGTTAATTGATATTGATGCAAAAGATTGTAGTGCAGAAAAGTTATTCAATGCATTTCAAACTGAAATGCATAAACTTCAGATTCCATTTTTAAATATTATTGCTCTGTCATGCGACAATGCGTCTGTCATGACAGGAAAATATTTATCTTTTAAAACGAAACTCGAATCAAAATGCAAAAAATTATTAACATTTTCATGTCCTTGTCATTGTTCTGCATTAGCTGCGCACGCTGCGTGCTCTAAAATGCCTAATAGCTGCGAAGAATTTCTGAGAAAAATTGCAAAATACATTAACAGTAGTCCAAAGCGTTCAGCTATATATTTTCAATGAATTTTGCGAATGTTTTCAAGATAAAAATCACAAAATTCTGAAGTTATGCGAAACTCGCTGGCTTTCGGTTATTCATGCATTGACAGAGTTCTTGAGTCGTGGGATACACTAAAAAATTTCCTTACTGAAATGGTCGTTGTTGAAAAAGCAAAGGGATCGGGGGAATATTTATTGTCTTTGATGCAAAATGTAGATACAAAAGCGTACTTCCTATTTCTAAAATATGTTTTAAATTTTTTTAATTTATTTAATGCCTTTTTCCAAACTCATGAAACAAGGATTCATTTATTACAATCTAGATCCGTTAATTTCTTTGTGCAAATTTCTCAAAACTTTTTAAGGCCAGAATTATTAGGAGATGTGCTTGATACAAATATATCATATCATGAAAAAGGGAATCATCTTGTTAATATAACTTTGGGAACAGAATGTGAAGAATATCTTTGCAGTTAGTAGAAGAAGGACATGCAGATGTTACAACTATTATTAGACAAAATTGTTTGCAGTTTTATATCACTGCTGCCGAGGAAATTAGAAAGAGATTACCTCTGTTAATAACGTATTTTTATGTAAATTAAAAGTTTTCTAACCACAAATAATTTTATTTGATTCTATGAACAGAGAAACATTTTTTATGTTATTTTTATTGCAAGAACGTTAAGTGGTTTCGATGAAAACGGTTTGAAAGAAGAATGGCTTACGCTGCATTCTGATTTTACTTTAGAGGAGAAAGAAAATCTTGCAAAATTTAATTTTGATAATATGTGGAAAGAGATTTTGAAACGTCTATCCATTAATAATCCTAAATACCCAAATTTAACATCACTTTTAATTACAATAAGATCAATATTTCAAAGACGATGTTATGTCTTGAAATTCCCACAATATTTAGTAATTTTGTAAAAATAATCAATTTTTGTACGCGCGAGTTTGTGTACGTGTTTGAGTGAGTATCAGTCACAGTAGAGATTAGGTCTTCGTGGTTCGTCACTCTCACAGTATTTTACGACTACAAACCATCTCTGTCTGTGTGTGTTCAGGCTTGATATCCATACATTATGTAATATATCATGTTATGTAAATAATAATGTTTAGACAGACAGATGAAGGTACAAAAAAAGAGAGAGAGAGAGAGAGAGAGAGAGAGAGAATTACTTTTTATACATTATTATTTATATAACATGATATGCATAATATAATGCCCAAAAGATAATGTATTATCTTTTGGACATTATTGCGTATCATTAGACGAGGAGGAGCCTGCAATATTTGCATCATCTGCAGCGTATAGTGTTAAACTGCTTTTTACCTTTGTAGGTCCAGTAGCCCATAATATTTTTGGACACATACGCTGCAGATGATTGTCATTAATGACCATATTTAAGGCTGTTTCCCCCCTCGCCTTCAACGCTGATTTAAATACGCAAGTCGCATTTACTGTGGTCGACGAAAGCTTGTTGCGTGTCTTTGTTTTTAGATTGGTTAAGACTGAAAATGCTCTTTCAGGGTCTGCATTGGAGTGTGGCAGTGATCTTATTGCATTTAAAAGTGATGTTAAATTTGGGTATTTAGCATTATTAATGGATGGACGTTTCAAAATTTCTTTCCACATATTATCAAAATTGTGTTTTGCAAGATTTTCTCTCTCTTCTAAAGTAAAATCGGAATGCAGCGTAAGCCATTCTTTTTTTAACCCGTTTTCATTGAAACCACTTAAGGTTCTTGCAATAAAATCAACATCGTTAAACGATGTTTCTCTGTTAATAGAATCAAATAAAGCTATGTGTGGTTGGAAAACTTCTAATTTACACAAAAATTCGTTATTAACAGGTAACCTCTTTCTAATTTCCTCGGCAGCAGTGATATAAAACTGCAAACAATTTTGTCTAATAATAGTTGTAACATCTGCATGTCCTTCTTCTACTAACTGACAAAGATATTCTTCACATTCTGTTCCCAAAGTTATATTAACAAGATGATTCTCTTTTTCATGATATGATATATTTGTATCAAGCACATCTTCTAATAATTCTGGCCTTAAAAAGTTTTGAGAGATTTGCACGAGGAAATTAACGGATCTAGAGTGTAGTAAATGAATTCTTGTTTCATGAGCTTGAAAAAAGGCATTAAATGAATTTAAAAAATTTAAAACATATTTTAGAAATAGGAAGTACGCTTTTGTATCTACATTTTGCATCAAAGACAATAAATATTCCTCCGATCCCTTTGCTTTTTCAACCACGACCATTTCAGTAAGGAAATTTTTTAGTGTATCCCACGACTCAAGAACTCTGTCAATGCATGAATAACGCGAAAGCCAGCGAGTTTCGCATAACTTCAGAATTTTGTGATTTTTATCTTGAAAACATTCGCAAAATTCATTGAAAATAGCTGAACGCTTTGGACTACTGTTAATGTATTTTGCAATTTTTCTCAGAAATTCTTCGCAGCTATTAGGCATTTTAGAGCACGCAGCGTGCGCAGCTAATGCAGAACAATGACAAGGACATGAAAATGTTAATAATTTTTTGCATTTTGATTCGAGTTTCGTTTTAAAAGATAAATATTTTCCTGTCATGACAGACGCATTGTCGCATGACAGAGCAATAATATTTGAAAATGGAATGTGAAGCTTATGCATTTCAGTTTGAAATGCATTAAATAACTTTTCTGCACTACAATCTTTTGCATCAATATCAATTAATTTTACTAATTGTGACCGATTATCTAAAGTTTCGCGATCAACACATCGAACAAGAAACGTCATCCATTTTTCATTTGTTATGTCAGATGTTTCGTCAATAAAAACAGAAAATTTACTATTTTGTATATGGTTTACTACACGTTCTGTCTCAACCGGACCCAAAACATTCGAAACAATCTTTGAGCATTTCGTTCGACCTAAACGCAAGTTTTTTAAGACTTTAGGGTTCTCTCCTATAATTTGGCAAAGCTTGACAAGTCCGTTTGCAGCTTGAAGCGGAATATTACTTTCAGTAATGTATGCGGTTAGTCGGATCTGCGCTAATTTCATTTCCTCATCAAACGTCAAAAGCGGATTATCAGTTTGCGTATTTAAATCTGGGTTCAATTTGTTCGTTTCTGTACGACTTTCTTCAGAATTTTTTGTGTGCATTGCGGATTCTGCGTGTAGATATATTTGTGATAGACCACCAGTTGAAATAAAAATTGATCTGTTACAAATCAAACAAAAAAATACATTTGCGTTGCTTGGTACTTCGCGTAACCAGAATTTAAATTCATCTATGTCGAGCCATTGTGGCCTAAATGTTCTTGCTTTTTTATCTTGTAATTTTTTATTATCGGTACACGAAACATTCTCTTTCATTTTATTTTTATGACTATCAGAATTCGCATGCCTGGAAACGTGTGACGAACACGAAAAGTTTTTATTGCATACGTTGCAATAAAAAAGAGTGTTATCAGATGACACTTGGCGTATCCAAAGTTTATAGCGATCGTCGCTAAGCCAAGCTTGTGAAAACTTTTGCTTTGGTTTTTTCTTCACTTCATCACATGTTTCCATGTTGAAGAAATATAATAGAAAGAGAGTAGAATATAGCACAGATATAAATAATGTTTAGACAGACAGATGAAGGTACAGAGAGAGAGAGAGAGAGAGAGAGAGAGAGAATAGCGAAAAGATTGCAAGAAAAAAAACAAAGAGAAATGAAAAGTATAAATGCAGAAATATAAAAGGAAAATTAAGAAGAAAAATAAAGAAAAGAAGTGAAAGAATAGAAAGAGAAATTGAAAATATTAGAAAATTGGGTTTTATACCGTGAAAATAAGCGAAACTGAAGAAGAGCTACAGAACGTGCAGGCGATCAACAAGACAACAAAACGTTTCTCTGCGACTTGCAATTAAACAAATGCGCATCGACTCAGATCGCTCCTCCACCATAGATGGAGGAAGCGAGCCGCATGTACCGACAGATAAAGACGATAACGCAGAGAATGTTGAGAGTGAACAAATAATAATTCGATCGAAGAGGTCAATTTAAAACATTATATAATTGATATAGTGAAATAGAGGTAAGTTATATAAATATGAATTAGGCCAGTCTTGATATAGTCAGTTCTCATTTTTAAGATAATCCAAAGTACAGCTTTCAGACATTATTATGAAGAGACACCATGTTATTACACCAAAATATGCATTTATAGATTATAAAGAATGCTGATAACATATTGAAAAATTTGATAATAAAAAGTGCAAGATTACGAGCATAAAATATCTTTCGCATTGATCGTCATGTAGAAGCGGTAACCAATATACGATTTATTGCTGACATTAATCTTACACATTTTATAAATAGATATCAAATAATTGTAAAGAAAATAAATATTTTAAAACTGTCTATTTCTTTATTAATTTATTACTAATAATAAACCGCAAATATAAAATAAAAACTGAAAGTCATCGTTTAATTTTACATTTTTATGAGTCATATTAAGTCAGCAAATGTATTCCAACAACATGTACAGATATTTATTAAAATAAATGGATTAAAAATATATAATTGTATATGGTAAAGAGAAAACATGAATTACGCAATGTGCTGATGATGTATAGTAATCTATTTTTATTCAAAAAAATGTAAGAATTGCCAACAAAAATCATTTTTCTAAATTAAAAACAAGATTTTTTTTAGAAGAAAGCGTACATATTGGCCAAGAGTGGATTTCTATTATTTACGCTTTTTCTGTTTTTTATTTCTTTACTTAATTTATATAGTTTATTTTCAGAATAAAGATAATATAATTTTATTAGACATTATTCATGTAATTAATAAATTTTACTAACATTTTTTGTTATTAGTTTCATTACTTTTAATTAATTAGGGGACACACGATCGCGTATCGCGCCTAATGTGGGAAGGGATATTTAATTATCATCTGCAATGTCATAATACATATATTTTATTCATAAATCAACATCAGAAGGGATACGCGAGACATAATAGACGAGCCAAGTCAGCCGACGCGCTAACGCATACGACTTTCGATGAACCGACTATGGCTATGCTACGACTCGCGGAAGAACGAGACATCCGAGTGTATGTCTGCGCTCTTCTACCCGCCCGAAGCTGGCCGAGCCGCCGCCGAGCGCCCAGCGCACACGTACACGGCTCCGTCAGCTGTGTGCGTGTCCCCCACCAGGCGCGCAGGCAGCGGGCAAAACAGCCGGTCTAACGAGACATCTGTGCGATCTATCTATCCTTGTCTAACGAAATACGTCTGTCCTTGTCAGATTGCAGCGACTGTAGCGCCATCTCTCAAAAGATCCGGCAACTACTGTTACACGCAACTTACTGCTCATCCTGTCAACTTGCATGTTTCTCTGCATGCAAACCTTCATTTTACAGAATCTTTTTTTCTAGACGTTGAATCTTATAGTTTTATTTACACGATATTGTTCCTACATGTTGTCCCTACGTCGCCTTGGTGTCATTATACATATATAAACTGCGGTAATTTTGTTATTGTCGTCAGATGACAGTGGTATGTGCCCAAAGTAGTAAATTTTTAATTTTTTTTCGTTTCCGATATGAAATCGTACAAGGCGATATAGATTTTTGTGCGTACTTTAATTCTAGACCAAAAACTTGCAATTCTGTAAAGCCAATTCAAAGATTCTTTAAAATGAAAAAATGTCGGTAACTACCGCCTACTATAGGATCCCCTTAAGGGTCGACAGGAGTAACACTACCGACCTCTGTCGGGTTGCTTAGCTGCGAGTCCGTATTTTATTTATTATAAATTTTTTAAGAGCCAAAATGGAAAATCCGGCTATGTACCAGCTTGCGGCTGATCTTACTGATTAAAACGAGCATAAGTTTAATGAGATTCGTTAATTAATTTGGCTAAACTTTGGGATAAGCCGTTTCTAAGCAGCTTTGCAGGCTTGCTTAGAGCTGCAAAGCTGCTTAGGAACGGCTATCCCAAAGTTTAGCCAAATTAATTAACTTATGCTCGTTTTAATCAGTAAGATCAGCCGCAAGCTGGTACATAGCCGGATTTTCCATTTTGGCTCTTAAAAAATTTATAATAAATAAAATACGGACTCGCAGCTAAGCAACCCGACAGAGGTCGGTAGTGTTACTCCTGTTGTGGCTACAGTCGCATAAACATGACCAATCAGCGACCAGCGGAGAACAGCCTATCAGAACGCAGCATGGAAAGCGTTCATAAAGTTTCCCGTGATCCCTCGTAGTATCGAGCTCGCTCAGTCAGATCCGTGACATCATACTTTACTGTATCTCGTATTATTCAAATATATATTAAGTATTAATATAGTAGTAACACGGACGTGTCTTATTTTGCGCACCTTCAAAATAACCAAACTGTCGACCCTTAAGCACAGACTTCGTCAAGACGATCTTAAGCTAAAACTTGTGTTCTCAAGATTTATCTATGCATGTAAAGCCGTCTTCAGACGGTTTTCGATCTTAAGACCGTCTTGGTCAAGATCATGCTTAAGACAAGTCTCGAGCTACGTCTATGAATTCCGCCCAAAATTGTGAATTGAGCAACAAATTAGCAACAAAAGAGCACTAAATTTTTGTATAAGTTTTAAGGTAGATACTGCGTTGTCGTGAGTCAAAATAGAGCACTCGAAAAAAAATTTTTATTAATGTATTAAAAAATGTATATTTGGTATCACCTTGTTCCGTGCAACTTCTAGTCTCCAGAAATGTATAATAACACCATATAATTAATCCCAGATACAGGTAATTAATTAAAAACGAAGTGTCTTACACAGGGGTACCAACTTCACATTTGTCAAAACGACTGTAACAAAAATCTAAAAAATTGGGTGCAATATAGTCGTAAAGTTTCTCAACTATCATAATAATGATAAAAAATGACTTTCTGGAAGTTTTGGGTCATTAATTCTGATTATTTTTACATTGGCGCCGACAGTGAGGTTAGGTGCGGTCCGCGCTGTTGCCAGCTGACTGACTGCGTTCGGAAACGTCACCCGAGCGCACACGAGCCTACTCCCCTCTTCTTCTATCTCAGCAAGTTAGAAGGAGAAAGGAGCACACCCGAGTGACGCTTCCGATGACGCAACCTAGCCAGAGCTTCTCTGTTAGCTACATTTTGTTTGCTTTAATATTGAATATCTTTTTATTGCAATGGTAAACTAACGTTTTTTTTCTTTTAAATCATTCGTAATAGTTTAATTGATAAGATCTTCTGTTTTCCAAATTTCAATCTTTTTTTAAAATACTCGTAAAAACTCGTTAATTACGATTTTGCACGTCGTTCACATATAACCTAATGTAAAACTGACCAACTTTGAATGCTTATATTTCCGTAATTACGTGGTAAAAAATCGTGAATTAATTCCTGATCACGTATAATGCCCTATAGAATAACATAGTTTAATGCCAATCAAAAATCTTTGTTTTCGCTAATGCAGTAGCTACCTTAAGGTGCGATTTCATTGAAGCTGGAAACTAGCGGCAGCGTCAAGAAAATGTAGTGGGGGAAGAAGTTCAGACCGTCTCAACTTTTTAACGCACCGCAAAATTCAACGGAACTTCTTCCCCCACTACATTTTTTTTACGCTGCCGCTGGTTTCTAGCGTCAATGAAATCGCACCTTAACGAATTATCAATTAATGTCACATATAATACACATTCGTACATATGTATGTACAATTGTACATACATATGTAGTTTACATATGTTTACAGTCTAGTCAGTCATAAGTAAAATCTGCAATGTACCGTCACTTACATCCCTAGAATTCTAGGGATTTTTTTATGTTGGTAGACATATATTTTTTCGTGTCGCAATCAGAAAGAAACAAATAGTTAGACAAAGAAAGAGTCGTTTTGCGCACACGCGTATTCCACCATGGAACGCACCCTAGGTGGCATATTTTTGACGCCGATTGTAAATTGACCTTCGGGACGGTGATGTGTTTACGAACGCGGAAACAGCACGCCATGTTTGCATCCGAGGCATGTAACTGGATGTTTCATCAAAAACATGGCTGAATTACTGTGGCTGAATTATCTTTCCGTTGTT
Organism: Temnothorax ravouxi; assembly: GCA_030770255.1. Taxonomy (NCBI): domain Eukaryota; kingdom Metazoa; phylum Arthropoda; class Insecta; order Hymenoptera; family Formicidae; genus Temnothorax; species Temnothorax ravouxi. The sequence goes on from JASTWP010000438.1 coordinate 124,446, forward strand.
CAATGAAATTTTGTGTACAGTAAGAGGACGATCCGACGGTGAACTCATGTGAGTTGAAGTCATTATGACTTCGATTCACCTCGTCGTACACCCTTTGCCAGGAACTGACGACCAACTCAATGATAGGTAAGCAATTTCATCCGCTATCGGTTTTCCCATTACTGCACCCTAGTTTGTACGTCATACTTGAGAGAAGAAAAATACTATTCTTTTCTTATTTTCAAGCCTTCCATTTACGTTACGACGTGTCACGACATGTCGCAACTTGTTGCGATGTGTCACGCGTATGTAACTATTCCTATTCCTTCTCTTATTCTATGTATATTCATTTGACGAACATGCCTCCCTTTACGATGTCCTCGCCATATTTTAATGGCAACCTATAAAAATGTGATGTCTAGCAATTGCGGGTTGACGGAGCGTGGCTCTTCGTTCGAGTGTGGTCTCTGATTTGATCCTCGGCCCTCATCCCGCATTGTACATATGTATGTACTTCGATAAGAGAGGCTGAGATTTTAAAGAACTAGATTTTGAAAAATCTGAGGTTTGTTTTTTTTATTGATGCACTAGGACTGCAGCTAGAACTTCTTGCTTTCGTCAAGCTTCAAGTGTGCACTGCATTTTAAGTATAGAAATCCTTCACTGGTTCAGTTATAAAAAAAAAAACAGACTTATGATGAAATAGATCAAAAGTCTTGCATATGCCTTGATAAGAGGTTAAGAGTTAAAAAAGTGTGATTGTGAATGAAAAATATTAAGAATAGGATCAAGAAATTATGAGCAATATAAGCCTATAGAGTAGGTTGAAACCATCTCAACTATTCACCAGTGGAAATTCCAAAAGATAGATATAGGCTGTTGTCCACTTGACACTACAAATGCTTCAAAGCATTTCTCTTTCTTTCAACGAAGAAAGAAGGAGAAGAAAAACTCTTCAAAGCATTTGTAGCGTTAAATGGACCACAGCTATAGTAATTGATCCTGTTTATATATATATATATATATATATATAGATTATGTTTGAAGTCTTATAGAAGATCTTGTAGAAGATGCAAGATACGATTGAGAGATATAATACTGAATCTAATATTTAATATTTAATGCATAATAGATGAATATAAACCATGTCACTATTGAAACTTGATATCAAACTTGTGATATTATGGATAAGAAAAGTTATCTTGTAATAACAATGGAAATGTTTAGAAGACAATGTAGGAGTTACGAATCATTATTATTTAGTTTATCAATTTCAAAAAATAATCTATAAGTTGTCTATTTTATATATGTAGACAATTATATTACATTTTTTATTTTTATATTTTAGATTGAGGGAAATAGCAGATAAAATAAATCGATATGGATTTGTAACACCACCGGCTTTTAATTCTTTAAAAGCGTCGATAAAGCGCATTGTAGTTGGACCAACGCATATCGCTCTTCTTACGGATGACAATAGAATAGCTAGAGTTGCATTTACAGTACTACCAGATAGATTGGATTTGAGTAAAAACGAACCTAATAGAAAGTGAGTAACGAGAGAACGAATGCATGAAAGAGGACAGTTTAATAATAAGAAAATGTTTATTTTATTGTAGCACAAGTAAAAATCATGTTGGAAATTCTAATTCTGTGCCGAATGGGAATGGAAGTAACAGTAGCGGCAGTAGAACAGGGATGTCACGTTCACGTGCACGGATCATGCGTAACAGTTCTGCAATACGTGGAGGTAGCAGCAGCGGAGGGAGTGGCAGTGGTGGTCGTATAGGACCACCTGGTGTTATTATGGGAGGTGGAAGTGGTAACAGTTCTCGTCCTATCGCTTCTGTGCCAGCACCGTTTGTACCAGAAGATCTGATATCTCAGGCACAAGTTGTGTTGCAAGGAAAAAGTCGTAATCTTATCATCAGAGAATTACAGGTTTAATATTAATATTATTGGAAACAGAAAGAATATAAGATGACCGATAAAAAAAGTACATAATTTAATAAAAATTATAATATTGTAGCGTACAAATCTAGATGTAAACTTAGCAGTAAACAATCTTTTGTCACGAGAGGACGAAGAAGGCGATGATGCGGAGGACGCAGCAGACAGTTATGTCCCAGAGGATCTTATCTCTTTGTTAGATGGTGGCTTTAGTAATGAGCATTCAGTTATAATTGATGCTGATTCTATGTTTTCTGAAGATGTATTTGGATACACTGGGATAAGGCAGTAATTAATTTTTGATATATCTTCTATAATAATCATATATAGAGAAAAACAGACAGAGTATTTTAAAAAGATTAAAACTGTACAGGCTTATAGTCGCAGGCTTATAGCTATATATTTGCTAATAAGTTATATAAAAGATATTTGATCAGTGTTCGTTTCCATGTCAATCCCTTCAATAAATAAATATATGTTCTACTTTAATAATATAAGTTATCAAGTAAAAAAAAAGTTATTGTTATATCTCAATAAGAAGATGTTAATATAATAATAAAGGCTCACATGATTACAAATCTATCTAAGAAAAATGGAGCGTTGAGCCGTAATAAGGTATTGGTGTTCATACATTCTATACTTTAAGTAAAGAAGTAACGAATTATAATGTACATACTGTACATATACATATATTCCAATTTAATAGACTGCGCGCCGCAAATTTGTCGGACTTGAAACACAACTATCTTGGAACATTAATACCCTTCCCTCTCCCGGAATTAAATCGACGCGATTTAATTGTTTAAAAAAAATTTGCGGCGCGCAGTCTAAGTTGGAATATATGTATATGTACAGTATGTACATTATAATTCATTACTTCTTTACTTAAAGTATAGAATGTATGATATATATATATATATATATATATATATATATATATGTGTATGTATGTATGTATGTATATGTATATGTATATTACATACATATGTATATTTCTAAAGAAATATTTTATTTTTAGTCGCGGAAGTTCTTCGCGCCGCTTAGGTAACGACAGAGAGAGCGAACGTTCATCTCATGAAAGAGATCGAGATCGTGATAGTTTTAGTAGATGGCGAGATCGTCAATATTACGGACCACGACGTTGGCTGGAAACTGCTCTTAAAGATTCATGGGAGAAGGATTCAGGTATTTTATATAAAATATTAAATAAATTTTATTGAATATAATCGCAGTTTTTAATGTTTTTTCGTTTAAATATTCTAGATAATAAGAAAAAAGAATTGGCCTCGCAGAGTCCACTATGGATATCTGAAGAATTGGAATGGTGGCACGATCGCAGTAACGATCCAGTACCCCGCTTTGTACAAATAGCATCGCTTTACAGTGAACTAATTGCCATTTCCGTATCAGGCCAATTATACCAATGGAAATGGACAGAATCAGAACCATATAAAAACACAGAAGTACTTATACAAATAAGGCATTGTGATTATATACATTTACTATACAATTTTGCGATACGTTTCATTTTTTCTAATTTTTGTAGAATCCAAATGTGCATCATCCGAAAACCATTCCTTTGGCATTGACAACAGAAAAGATAGTCAATATATCTGCTACGGCAATTCGATGTTCCATTAGCACAGAAAGTGGAAGAGTAGCGACGTGGCTTGATGAACTTTTAGGACATGTCGCTTCCCGTCTTGAACATCCAGCGCAAGCTTTCACTGAATTTACATTGGATAAAATTGTATCACTTCATACATGTGCTTTATACACTGTCGCAAGACTTGAAAGTGGAACGTTATATTGGTGGTATGATCTGGTGTATGATCTTTAGCTTTGTGCGTGCATGCGCGAGCGCGCGCGTGCGCGTGTATTAGGATGGTCGTTAAAAAATAGATTTCTGTTGCCGCCCCCTAAAATGGTAGTAATTGATGAAAAATAAGATCTGTGCAACCCTAAAGCTGTCAAGTCATGGGAAAGGGTGCCTCTCGAAGAAAGGAGTCTTAAGAATTCGCGTTTTTCCATTTAATTTTTGCTCTATAAATTAGACCCTGATTTACATCATATCTTTTCAAACAGATGAATCCTTTTAATTACCTATCATTTGATTAATATCGTTGAAATAACCATTTTTTTATATTGAATAAAAATATACTCCGGATAATTGACAAAAAAATTCAATGTAATCGTTTTTTTCTGTAGCATTATACAAAGAAAATTTTTAAATTGTTTATACATATATAATTGGACCTTGCTTTACATTGCTGTGTTCATCGAATAGGAATTTAATTAAGATAACAAATTGATGTAAATGAGGGTCTAATTTATAGAGCAAAAATTGAATAGAAAAATGCGAATTCTAAGACTTCTTTCTTCAAGAAACACCCTTTCCCGTGACTTGACAGCCTTAGGGTTGCACAGATATTATTTTTTAATCAATTACTACCATTTTAGGAGGCGGCATCAAAAATCTATTTTTTAACGACCATCCCAATATATTATGTATATATATGGACGGGTAAAAGTTATAGTGGTGTAAGTCAAATTTTTTAAAATTTTTTCTTGTGTGCATAGATGCAATTTATATATTGTATAGATTGCATCTATGCACGCGAGAAAAAATTTAAAAAGTTTGACTTACACCACTTTGACACTTACCTCTCTCTCTATATATATATATGTGTGTGTGCGTGTGCGTGTGCGTGTGTGTGTACGGAAATTTTTTCAATTTTTCGAGAATTTATTGACCGAATCTTAAAGAAGTAGGGGTAGAATTTTACGGGGAGCGCCATGATGTGTATAGTTTTTGTTGCCGATCTTTTTGGAAACCGGTTTTTTTAATTTTTTAAATTTTTTGGGAAATAATTGATTGAATCTCAAAAAATTATACATGAAGGAGTAGAATTTCTCGGGGAGTGCTATAAAATGTACTATTTTTTGTTACCGATCTTTTTGGAAACCGGTTCGGAATGACCGAATCTCAAAAAATTGTACATAAAGTAGGGGTTGAATTTCCCGGGGAGTGCTATAAAGTATATAATTTTTCATTACCGATTTTTTTGGAAGCAGGTATCAGAAGTTTGACGAATTTTTCGGAAAATAATTGATCGAATTTTAAAGAATTGTATATAAAACGGGTAGAATTTCCTGGGGAGTGCTATAAACTGTATAGTTTTTCGTTACCAATCTGAGAGAGAAAGAGAGGGAGAGGGAGGGGAAGGGAGAGGAAGGGAGAAAGAGGGAAAGAGAGGGACAGAGAGGGAGAGAGAGAGACAGAAAGGGAGAGAGAGAGAGAGAGAGAGAGAGACAGAGAGGGAGAGAGAAGGGGAGAGAAAGAGAGAGAGAGAGAGAATTTCCCGGGGGGTGCTATAAAGTGTACTATTTTTCGTTACCGATCTTTTTGGAAACCGGTTCCGAATGACCGAATCTCAAAGAATTGTACATAAAGTAGAAGTTGAATTTACCGGAAAGTGCTATCAAGTATATAATTTTTCGTTACCGATCTTTTTGGAAAGAGACTATTTGTGTGTCTTAATACACATGTTCTTCGGGGCAAAGCCCGACGAGGCATGCTAGTATATATATATATATATATATATATATATATATATATATATATATTGTGTATAAACCCCCTGTATATATGTACATGCATTAAGATTTTTCATTACTTTTATCTTTCAGGGGTGTTTTACCATTTGCACAGCGTAAGAAATTGTGGGAAAAATATAAAGCTAAATCACGCAAGCATAGGCCGTCTACGATATTGTCAAGTGACATTAGTTATGGGACACATGTATGCATGAAAAATAGCCCGGTTTACCAGCCGGGAGCTATTGGTAAGATATCGGTATCTTGTACATCTTGTAAATTGATTCAAATATACTGTTGTACATATAATATAGTCTAATGAAACAATTGTATCGCATAATTTTGAATGTATATAATTTACTTTTAAGGATTTACGATAGCTAACGGTGTACCAAAAGTTGGACAATTGTTATCGGCAGCATGGAATGTGGATGCTACTTGTAGATTTAAAATATTGCCTGCTGGTATGCACGTGTCTAACGCGAGTACTGATAAACGCGAGTCTAACGGAAATGGAAGCGCGGGAGTTGTGAACAAACCAAATCACAAGGAAACGGCTGACAGGCTTGATATGCCCCCTCCGCCATCTCCAGCTTCGAGTACTTGCAGTGACACTGGCAGCATTACAACAAGTCATAGTGAGATATACACGTTACTTCTTTAAATTAATAATATTTATAAAAGAAAGATGTAGTATTGAAGATGAAAGATGTATTATTGAAGTAAACTTGATGCGTTTAGAATAAGAATCTTTACGAAGAAATGTAATTTTAGAACGACAAAAACGTATGGCACCTCGATGCGAAGGAGAATCTGAAAGAAAAGATGAAGAGGATTGGCAATTAAAAGATGTTGTTTTTGTTGAAGATGTCAAGACTGTACCTATTGGTGCGATCATTATTTATATCTATGAAAAAAATATTTTTCGACTTTATTTTAAAATGAATCAGAAAGAATTAAATGTTGTGTAAGTCGGGTATTTATAGTCGGTTCTTATATTTAAGACCGTCTTAAGTACAATCTAAAGATGTCATTAACCAATCCCAGAGCTGTATTAGCATCTTAAAATATTACTTAAGACGATCTTGAAATAAGATCCGACTATGAATACCGGTCTAAGACTTTCATTTTATTATCTTTTATTAATAGGGAAAGTTATAAAAGTCGATGGCTGCTACGTTGCGGTTAAATTCTTTTCTAAGGATTCAAAGGAGAAAGAGAAGGAGATTAAAGAGAAAGATTTCAGCACGTCAGACTTTAAAGATCTTACGACAGAGGAGCCAATGAAATTATTAGCAGATTGCAGACTTTTACGTAAGGATGAGCTACAGGTAAGCCATAGTTGTGTGTATTTATTATATGTAACATAGTACTAAATATATAATTTTTATAGGTAATTAAATCATCATTGAATCCACGAGCTCCGGACTGTTTTCAAAGAACACCTAGAAGGGTCAATATCGTGGAAGGTTCAAACGATAGTCTGTTAACTATATCTACTGATGGACAAGGTATCTTTTTTTGAAGAACTAAATTTTTATATACAATGGTCTTTACATTTTAATATAGATCTTTGTTATTCTCAAGATGAAAGTAAATGATTATTAATCAATGAAAAGTATATATCGTTATTGCCATTAATCAATAACAGATACATTTATTTATATATTTATTTATAGGTATTCATGCTATATTGAAAAGTGGCAATAAATTGAGTTACGTTGTATACAATCTAAGTACTGGAAGATATGTTCAAGATTGTTATATTTCATCTGATATTTCATCATTTTTGGGATTGCAACCTCAAAATATTAATCTTACGAGCGCAGGAGAGGTATATTTTTGATATTTATAAATAAAATATTTATATGTAAGATACAAGATGCCTCGAAGAAAATTTTATCTTTTTTGTATCTTAGAATATCGAATTTAGAATATATGTATTTTAGAATATTGATTTGTATTTCAGAATATCGAATGTTCTATGATTTTACGAGATGGTAATAATACCATTTATCCAATCGCGAAAGATTGCGCTGACGCTATACGGGACCCAAACTGGTTGGATTTGGCTCCGGTAAATTGTATTGGTGCAGCAACCATTCCTATTCCTAGTTGTTCCAATTCCACCAATTTAAAGAATCAGGTTGCAGTTATTGCATTAGCATTCGACAATCTTTTGCTTATGCCACGTATATTACGATGTGATTACGAAAGTGTAAAGCAAGTATTTTGTAATTTGGACCAAGATCTAAGTAAGTGTAACAAGTATATGTAACAGTAAAGTGTATATGTATATGTAAAATTTGATTTTCTATAAATTATGTATGATAAATTTTACAAAAGTACATATGCAATGCTTAACATATTTTTCTGTTTTGCAGAGAACAATTTGACATATTCGAGTGCAAATTCACAAATCCAAATGATATTGAAGGAACGCTGCGATGGAAACCGAAATATACTTCACGCTTGTGTCAACATGTGTTCGCCAACTTCTAATAAAGAAACCGAACAAGGTTATTACGATTATAAAGATATTAAGAGAATTGTGACATATTTTGTTTAATATATTATATTTGATTAATATTATATATTTTATTTGTTTTGTTAAAGTTATCGAACGTGAGTTAGTGTCGAATACAGTAGATGGAACTTCCGCACCTATTGAAGAGCCCATCCCAACATTAAGTTGGCCACCAGAAGCATTTGATAACACATCAGGAGAAGAGGATAGTTTATTAAGCATAGGTGCTGCTAGTATATCTATGAATAAATCTGGTAAGTGACATCACTTTGTATATATGTGTGCCTGTTTGTCACAACGCAAATTTAATTTTACACGTTTATGTACATGAATGTGTGTGCGTGTGCGCGTGTAATTATATTTAATTTCTTCTTTTTATTATTATTTCAGGTATTGGGACTACATCTAATAATACATACATTATAGATTCCGTTGAAAGACGACATAATGCATTGCTCATTCTGAAATACATGTGCGAAAATAATATCTTGACACCGCACCTAAGAGAATTACTAACAGCAAAGTATGATTAAAATTTAAATATAATTCTAAAGCAAGAAACATACTGATACATTAAACTCTTTTAATGTTAACATTTTTCACGTTAATTTTGTAATAATTTTTTTACATGTAAAAAGGGATGCTCAAGGGCAAACGCCCCTCATGCTCGCTGTATCGGTCCGTGCATATCATGCAGCTCTTATCTTATTAGATACTATACAAAGAGTTGGCAAAGATGCAAAAGACACTTCAGCCATGATATTGCCAGCGGATGCGAGTCCAGATCTATCTCCACTGTTCGTTACTTGTTGCAATGATACATGTAGTTTTACGTGGACTGGAGCAGAGCATATTAATCAAGTATTGAATATATGTATTTACAAGATGCATTGTATGCAAGATACATCGTATGTAGAAGTCTTTTTATTAAACTACATTTTTTTTATTTTAAGGATATTTTCGAATGCAGAACATGTGGCTTAACGGGATCTTTGTGTTGCTGCACCGAATGTGCTCGTGTCTGTCACAGAGGTCATGATTGTAAGCTCAAAAGAACTTCACCTACAGCATATTGTGATTGTTGGGAAAAATGTAAGTGTCGCGCTCTCATCGCTGGTCATCAAGGTGCGAGATATGACTTGCTATGTCGTCTCGTAAATAGCACTGATCTCGCCACGAAAATTAACTCGCGGTAAGTCATACAAATTATACACAAATATTCATGTGTAATGTGGAGAATAATCTTGTTTTAACAAATAATTATTTTACGTACATTTTATTCAGAGGTGAGAGCATCTTGTTATTTTTGGTGCAAACGGTTGGAAGACAATTAGTCGAACAACGTCAATTTAGATCGGCACCTAGACAACGATCAACTTCGGCTAGTCGTAAAGCACCCACTTCGGACGGTATACTTTCTAGTCTTTTTATATTTTGATTGTTAAAATTAAAAAATTCAAAGGTTTATATGGAATCTTATTTTATTCTATATAAAACTTGTTTTACAGCAAGCAATATATCTATTTACATTGTTACATTTGTATATTTACAGATGTATAATTGACATAATCGTGAAATTGAAAGTATGTAGTTCTTGGTTTCGCAGGCTTAAGTGCGGATTCGGACATGCCCGATCATGATTTGGAACCTCCCCGATTCAGTCGAAAAGCGCTCGAAAGATTGTTAAATGATTGGCCAGCTGTTCAATGTATGATCATGTCAGGCGTTTCTGAAAATGGTATTGATCAATTATTCGGCGATCAAGGGCAGTTATGTCGGCAGAGTGGCACCGCATTACTAGACAAATTTACGCATTCTTTGCTAGTTAAATGCAGCGCCGAAGTAAGTGAAATGATATGCAGAGCGGAATTGAATAGTGCACATATATTTTTTCTTCTTCCTTATGATTATACATTAACGAATTTTATATGATATTTATAGATGCTCGATACGTTGCTCACCACTCTAATCAGAGAATTGCAAGACGAGTCTGTGCCTGGACGACAAGAAGAAGCAAATAATGTAGCACGTCGATTTGTGAGATCCGTGGCACGCATATTTGTCATTTTCACTATAGAAATGGCACCAAACACGACGAAAAGGCGAAGGTAAAATAATTATTTCCGCTTTATACGGAAAGTTTGATAATTCGCTCATTAATTATAATATTACATAGTGTCATTCCTTAATGAAAAACAAGTTAAAAACTTCTGAACCATTTTCAATACTTAACGAAGAAAGTGTTGCGTATTGTATGTGTGTGTATATATAAATATATATATATATAAATATATATATATATATATATATGTATATATACATGTATATATATATATGTATATATATGTATATATGTGTACACACACACACACACACACACACACACACACACACACACACACACACACATATATATATATATATATATATATATATATATATATATATATATATATATTGGCGAATGTTTAACTTTTTGGCGACAGCAACTGCCAATTGGCAACCGAAAATAGTACTTTTTAACTACCAATTGCCATCCTTCGCGACTGGCGACGGGGCGTTTGCGACGTATTGTAGAATGGCCCTAAGGGAGAATTCACACAATGGCTGTGTTCGGAAACGTCACCCAGGTATACACGGGTATACTCCCTTCTCCTTCTAACTCACTGAGATAGAAAGAGAAGGGAGTATACTCGTGTGCACTCGGATGACCTTTCCGAACGCAGCCCTGGGTAGAATAGCAGAAAGCAGAAAAGCAGCAGCCAATCAGGACTTTGCGCTGGTAGTAAGCATATTACAGTATCCATGCACAGTACATTCTGTTTACCAGCGGAAAGTCCTGATTGGCTGTTGCTTTTCTGCTTTCTGCTATTCTGCCAAGGTGTGAATTCTCCCTAAGACTTCTCAATCAATTTATGTCGATACAAAAACACGTTAAAAAGAGAGAGTTTGATCTTTTGTATTTCCAGTACAAGTCAAGCCTCGCAGCCTTTAATGAAGTGTCGGAAAGTTTTCCAAGCACTAATTAAATTAGCCGTAGAAGAATTATGCGAAACAGCGGATTCATTGATAGCACCAGTCAGATTGGGAGTAGCACGTCCAACAGCGCCATTTACGCTAACGAGTTCTGCAATTGAGGTGATTAACGGTTCGGAGGAACTATTTTCTATAGAGCCCTTAATACCTCACAGTGGTGTCAGTTCGGAAACGTTGGACGCGGCATTGCAAACGCAACAAGGAAACAATAACATAACTATGTCAAGAGGAGATGTTTCTGCTGTAGATGAAACTGAAGGTGGAGAAGGTATAGAGAGATATATTAAAATTTGAGTTTTCTTAATAGACCAATTTGTATACGTAATGTAGGGATGGGATCAAGTTTCATATGTACTTAAAAATCCGAGTTAAATAATAATTAAGTTTTATTTTCTAGAATTCAAGTAATATTCATAAAAAATAACATTTCATACATTGTACTTGCAGGATTCGAAATGTACTTATAAGCAGTTTCTATTGTAAAAATTAAATCTTTTACAAGTATAATAGTACTTGAAATCTAAGACTAAAGTTGTGTTAGTTTAAAGAATATGTAAATGTATAAAGATTTTAAGTAACTTATTTTATATTTTGAAGTATAATTTAATATTTGTAATTATCACAAAATAATTATTAAAATATTTGCTGTATAAAAAGGAAGGGCCATCTCCGCGAGGACCATCTCCTATTCAAAAGAATGTAAAATTTGTAGTGAAGTATTCACAAAAGATTCGAATCTATTTGATTCAGTACCAAAGTCAGGTTCGAGTATTTGGGAGTAATACTGTTACAGATTTGAACCTTCTTGTAAGATACTTAATCCCATCGCTAGTAATGACACATGAGTTTTTGACTGCATAAAAATACATGATTGCTCGATGTAGAAGTCCCTATGGATATGGATGGTGATATCAGTGAGCACGAAGAATCGGGGGTCTCTGGGACTGCCACGGGTCAACCACTCGGAGAGGTCGACTCAAACGTTGGTGGTGTAGGCGAGGAACAAGCGGGAGATGGTGAATCAGACACGGAGTTGGACCTCTTAGCGGAAGCGGAAACTGAATCCGATTCGGATGACAATCATAGCAATCAGGACGCAGCGTCGGCACAACGTAGTGTGCAAACGGGCGCAACCGCAGGTTCCGATGGTGGAATGGGATCGATATTATTGTTTCCAGAAGACGAGTCTGGAGAATCGAGCCAGCAGGAGGACGATGAGAGCGAAGCGGGGGAAACAGATGAGCAAGATAACGAAGAGTTTATCGGTGATGAACAATTGGAGCGCAGAAGGTAATTGTGTTCCCGATCTTTCTCAATTATGTCACCATCTTGTCGAGCTATATTTATGTTTTTCTTCCTCATTATATCTGATGTAACGAAGATGATAACTGATAAGCTGTCAGAACGAGAGCATATTTGCTCTTTATGTTCCAGACGTGGAACACTCGTGGAATGTTAAATGTAACATTGCTTTATTTCAGTGGATCCTCCGGTCATTTGCATCGTAATAATCTCGCACCCGTGTACATGCAGTGGGCGATACGCAATCGTGAATCGAATACGCGTACAGCGGGATTACGGGTGACTGGTGGTAGTAATCTAGTGTTTATCGACCCCGCGTCCTTGAGACGCACCACTGCCACGTCGGCCGTCGCGACCGCGCAGGAGCCCATAACAATGGGGACTACCGCTAGTTGCCTGGCGCGAGCTTTCGGAATTGTCATTCGACAGATCGCCGATCTGTTGGTCATGATGCAAGATTATAAGAACTTGGCGCCAGCCTTACCACGTTTGATGGAAATCACTTTTCAGGACGCTCTAAGTTTACAGGTATGCAAACTTATTGTCTCAAATTTCGTCACGTCGGTTCGCGCATACGATCAACGAATCCTGACAAGACAAGTTATTTCTGCCGTAGTCGTATTTAGAAGCGCACTTGAAGCCCACGTGGGATTGGCTGCTTACGGTGATGGATGCTACAGAAGCGCAACTGAGATTCGGAGTATCCCTGACACGTAGCGCGGATCCGACTCACCCTGAACACCCTCTCAATAACGCTCCGTCTCTGTCGGGCGGTAATTTTAGTGGTTTGCTAAACACAGCCGCGCTTTCGTTGACTCTTCAAGGAACTACAGGTCGGAATACTCGTGGTGGTATTGCTACAAGCTCGAATATCTCCACTCCTCAAGCTTCAACACGACTCACCGTTGGTTTTGCAGGCGTTGGCGAGCCTCCGAGGAGCAGTAGAGAGCGTGAAGGTTTACATTTATTTTAATATCTTTATATTAAATGTGGCGATACTTTCGGCATATTTTAAAATCTGTAAGCCACACATTTTCATAAAATAGAGTATAGACGTATCTGTGTGGTTTTTCTAACAAACGCAAAATAATCGAAATTTTCTCGATCTTACAAAAGAAATAGAAAAAGGAACGTCATGATTTGTTTCAGGTGGTGATGCACACTCAGCGAGACGTGAATTCTTATCATATTGTCTGTCTTTGATGCGTGCCCACAATAGCGAGCATAGAGATAGTTTGCCAGTTTTGGATGTTTCCGCTTTAAGACATGTCGCTTATGTATTCGATGCACTTGTGTATTATATGCGTTCTCTCTCGGAACCACTTACTTCCCGAGGCGAGACTCAAAAGGAATCATCCAGTTATTCTAGCTGGAATGATCAGGTATGTGAAAAATTTAATCGCTTTATTCGCATACGTTTCAGCTTTTTTGTAGATATCGTGTAAAGTAGAAATTAAAAGTGATATAATATACATTTTGATGTAAATTTCTATTTTGATACTGTAAACATGCTTCTCTCTCTTTTTATGACAATGGACACGCGACGCGATTGGTACGACGTTCTTTTTCGAGTACCGAGAGCGTTTGAAATCATAATTATCGACGTAATTACATTAAATTTTTTTTTGTAGGATGAGAATGACAATGATGAAGGTGAAGAATACAACTCGCCAGCACCAACTGCCATGGAAACGGATTCCGTAGATTATCCAGATTTACTTCAAGTACCCATATGTGGATCTGGAAATCACGGCAATTCGACGCCGAAAGGGAGAAAACATCCTTTCTTGCAAAGATCAGATTCTACCTTGTGTCTTGGTTGCCCGCCCCTAGATCCTTTTGATACTGTAATGAGCGAAGCGTTGCCGTTAGCTGATCAGCCGCATTTATTGCAGCCACATTCGAGACGCGAAGATCTATTCGGTATTCCGAGACAACCAACTTGTTCTAGCGCAGGTGGATCTAGTCAAAATCCTTTGGAAGGTTTACCAACGAGATTAGGTCTTTCTGTGCGTGGCATGGACAGTCAAAATAATGTGACAACTCCAACATTCAGTCAAGTTGTACAAGGGCCGCTTTCAAATTCCAACTTGGAATCAAGACGAAATTCCATTTCAGCTGGAGACTTAAACTCAAGTTCTATTAAATACGCGGTAATAATTTTTCCTATAATATCAAAGTGCATTCTTACATAAATTGCTGGGATATGTCACCAGCGGCATGTTTGCATGTGTTTTTAAGGAATTGCATGTATTAATTTGTATTGTATTTCAGGAGAAATTAAAGTCATCTAATCACGCTAACGAAGGGCATTCATCTCTTGTAACGGAACAAATCATCGATAGAGCGCCGATTATAGTATCGACAAACAATCAAAGTGATGCGGCAACGAGCACCAAAGGCAAAGACATGTGCAAAAATAATAGAAGCGTTATAGTTCGAGCTGGAACGATATCGGTAAATGTTATCACGATATTATTTTGAACAAATGTTTTTTAGTATCAATATTTAATATTTATCATTTTACAATTTATTTTCTAAAAGGAATCAAATACGAGTAAAGTTGGTGCGCCAGAAATATTGGTTGTTCCAACCGTCGAAAGCCAAAACGTGTCCGAGGAAGTCGACCCAGCTGCCACAAGTCATGAGATATCTGCTCATGAAACTGTTGAAACAAGTCCGGTAGAATCTGCCAAAACGGTATCATCGATCGGGTCGAATATCTCTCATAATATTTTGCTAGGACGATGGCGATTGTCGTTGGACTTGTTTGGACGAGTTTTTATGGAAGATGTAGGTTTAGAAACTGGATCTGTAGTGTCCGAATTAGGAGGATTTCCCGTGAAGGAGGCTAAATTTCGCAGAGATATGGAAAAACTTAGAAATTCGCAACAAAAAGATATTACCATAAAGGTATGTAAAAAAAAGGTAACAACTTAAGGGGATCCAAAAGCCGTCTGTAATACCGACAATCGTACTTTTCGTTTAATTTTTTATTGGCTTTATGGATTTGAAAAAATCTTGCACAGAATTAAAGTATGTGCTCTACTCCGTGGACGACCACCGATTTTATAACAAAATAAGTAAATAAAATAATAATAAAATATCCACTTTAACAATATTTGCTTCGTATAAAAATTCTACAACTTGATGCTACAAAATGAGGGTGCAGGTCCATTCAGTAGACATCAAGGAATATCATGCCGTTTGTAGAATTAGGCTGAGACTCCAAACAAAAAAGTTAAACGAAAAGTACGATTACGTGAACGTAATGTATGTACGTGATGACACCGGAACAGCAGTATTGCGTGTAGCGAGAGATGGCGCAGCAATCGAAACAAGGACAGATGCCTCTCGTTAGACAAGGACAGATATAGATATATGACATGGAAAACAGGATTAGAAATGTTGACATTACCGACATCGAGGAAGTTCGGGCTTCGATTTAGGATCCCCAAGCCAGCGGTACACGGAATATGTTTTCCTGCTGGATTGCTTGTGATCTAGTAAATTACTAAAAATCCTGAGTGTTGAGTGGTGCAATTATAGTAATTTACTAGATTGCAAGCAATCCAGCAGGAAGACATGCACCGTGTGTCACTGCATAAGAAATACTATGCACTGTATTAAATGTTTACGAATATATGCTATACAATAACTCAGGTAGTAGAGTGACGTCAAATGACATATTAATTCCGTCCTAAACGTCCCCTAACGTCATTAAGACGTCTTTTGACGTCATCTTGCTACCTGGGAAGCCTTAAGTACAAACTACTACATCACGCAATTAACCGACAGGTCGAACGAGATAGAACACAATTACTAGTGCAGACGATGAAGGAGTTAAATACGCAATATAACATATATAATAGAAGAGCTTCGAATACTCCACCTTTGGCAGTAAATCGCGTTAAAGTTTTTTTCAAGGATGAACCTGGAGAAGGAGCCGGCGTTACCCGCAGTTTTTACACGGCGATCGCAGAAGTTCGTAAAACCTAAAATATAAAATTAGCATCGAGTCGGTTTAGTCGTAAAAAGGTTTATACTATTTATTATTATTTTTTAGGCATTGCTGGCAAATGAGAAACTCCCGAATCTCGAAGCAGCGCAAGTAGGATCGAAGTATACGCAATACAACGTTTTGCAAAAACTGAAAAGCAGAGATCGTGACCGTGATCTTAGACGACAAGTATGTCACGTCAATGAATCAATGCAAGATGAGTCATTGATCTCTTATCACGTGATATTTGTTTTGATTTCAGAATACACGTTCTTCTGGAAAATGTCGCGAGACACGTCGCGCTTTATCTTTTGATGCTCGGTCTTTCCACCCTTCGAACGCGATTGAAGGGAATAATAGTTCAGCACCTGGTAGCTCGTCTAGCACTCATCCCTTGCCAATTAACCACCCGAATAACGATCACTTGACTATGCATCAGCAACAACTTGGCGATAGATTATATCCTAAGGTTCTGTGCGACATATACTTGTTAAAATATCTCAAATTTAAATTTGTTCCGCGAAGAGTGAAATTGTAAACTCGTTTATTTTGACTTGGTCTCTTTTATATTGCAGGTATAATTATTAATTTGTTTATTATAGGTGCACGCTTTACGACCAGCGTTGGCTGAAAAAATAACTGGCATGTTGTTGGAGCTGTCACCGGCCCAGTTATTGATGTTGCTGGCTTCGGAAGACGCTCTCCGACAGAAAGTGGACGAAGCGTTCGAATTGATTCATAGCCACACTCAAGATTTGACCAGCGAAATGCTGGATCTCGACGTATTTAGCTTAACCGAACGATGCGCAGCAAATAAAAAGAAAATGGAGAACAGCATTCTGGACGACACAGAGGATAATGCCCCGCTTTTCTATTCGCCTGGTAAACGCGGTTTTTATACGCCGAGGCAAGGCAGAGGCAGCTACGAACGGATAAATGCATTCAGGAACGTAGGCAGGTAAGTTCAATATATCTCTGTCGTGATGACACATCTTTCTCTTAATGTAATTTCTTTTGTGTATATTTAACTAAGAATTGAACTTTAAATTTGCTTATATTGTTCCCAGACTTATAGGACTATGCCTCTTACAAAACGAGCTTTGTCCACTATTTTTGAACCGTCACGTAATCAAATACATCCTAGGAAGGCCTATACGTTTCCATGATCTTGCATTCTTCGATTCTGTTATTTACGAGAGCTTGCGACAATTGGTCATTGATGCTGAAACGAAAGACAGTAACAGCTTGTTTTCTGCATTGGATCTTACATTCAGGTACAACTTTTTACTCTGTCTTTTCCTCTCTTTTTTTAAATATTTTTATCAGGATAATCATACATGTACACAACAATTGTAATATATGCGCGCGCGCGCGCGTGTGTATGTGTGTACGTGTATGCGTGTACGTGATCTTATCTAATTTTCGTGATTCACGCGTTAAGGCCGTGGCACATAGAAAAACTTAAACAGTAAGGAAATCAATGGTATGGATTCGCTACCGCTTAAGGCCGTGCCTTAAGTTCTTGACTGTGATTGGCTGATTTTCTTACTGCTTAAGTTTTTCTATATGCCACGGCTTTTAAGCAGTAAAACTTAAGCAGTAAGGAAATCAACGGTATGGATTCGCTACCGCTTAGGGCCGTGCTTTAAGTTCTTGACTGTGATTGGCTGATTTGCTTACTGCTTAAGTTTTTCTATGTGCCTGAGCCTTTAAGATCTTCACGCAATCATGATAACCTGATGTTTAATTGAGCTGTTAAAATATGATTTCCGATTAATTATAATTATTAGATATTAAAATTAATAAAATCATTAAACTTTTATTATATAGTTTTTAATTGTATAATACATATGTACATATCTACATAAATGCAATTATATACGTACATACATACACATATAATTATATTAATATAATCAATGCCAATATGATTGACTTACCAAAAAATAATGAACTTTATGATGTAAAGAAAACGTAATTTCTCATTGCATTTAAAAAAGTGCAGTTGCCCATTCATTATGTGCGTGTACATAACTTATGCAAATGCATATTTCTAAGAAAAAAAAATGCAATTATAAGTTTTTTTATATTCTTATTTTTATAATTTTAATACTTTTATATACAGCATGAAGCGAGAATGGAAATTGAATCTGATAGGAAAAATTATGGGTCCGCTTATTAAAAAAATATCGCCGACAATATTATGTAAAAAGCGCATGCTCTTTATAAAAAGATTGTTATAGTATACGTTATATTAATTTTTTATAATTATAAAACTTTGATATTTTGATTTTTTTTATATTGAAAATGCTTCATTTTCGGTATATTTGAGGCAAATCCTGTACATATGACAATTTAAATGTCGAACGTTATTCCGCATTTTAGTATCGATTTGTGCCCCGAGGAAGGAGGTGGTTCGATCGAACTTATATCCAATGGTCGCGATGTGGAAGTAACTGCGAGCAATGTATATGATTATGTACGCAAATATGCAGAAGTTCGTATGATCAAGGTGCAAGAGAAAGCTTTGCATTCTATGCGCGAGGGAGTTTTTGATGTCCTTCCCGAAGGAGCGCTCGATGGTTTGACCTCGGAAGACTTAAGACTCCTTCTGAATGGAGTTGGCGACATCAACGTGTCAGTTCTAATATCGTATACATCGTTCAATGACGAATCCGGTGAATCGACAGAGAGACTAGTTAAATTTAAACGCTGGTTATGGTCCATCGTTGAAAAGATGTCACACGTGGAAAGGCAAGACTTGGTGAGAATTTTTTACAGACCGCTTACCTACTTTTTATTTTGTTCAAAACACGTTAATTTTTGTGAGCTGGAAATTCTGTTAACGCTTACGCCCTCACTTATTGCAGGTATATTTCTGGACTGGCTCTCCAGCACTACCAGCGAGCGAGGATGGTTTTCAACCGATGCCGACCGTGACGATTCGGCCGGCGGACGACGCGCATCTACCAACCGCGAATACATGTATCTCCCGATTATACGTTCCACTGTACAGCTCCCGTCACGTCTTGCGACACAAACTACTTCTCGCTATTAAATCAAAGAACTTTGGATTTGTATGAACTTAGTTCTGTGACTATGCTTGTACGTGTACAAGATTAAGTCACGTTATTGATAATGATACAAAACCCGGAGTTGTACGTTGTTATTTTTTTCCCCACTTAGACACAATTTTTAACATTTATAAATTTATAAGGTGTAATTATGGATTGATTTTCTTGATCCTGAAAAAAAATGTTCATCTTCGTAAAGCTTTATGTTATATAAAGTGTCATACTCAGTCTCTCTCTTTCTCCCCCTTTCCTCTTTCCGCCTCTCTCTCTCTGTCTCTCTCCCTCCCTCCCCCTACCTCTCCCCTCTCTTTATAGCAAACAAATAAAATTTTTAAAAGCATACAGTGAAATTTTACTTGCCTATTTTAAATCTTAGTTTACATCTGCTTATCTTTACACATTCCGTTTGAATAGGTTTAACGACAGTCTACTTAATTTTTTTCACGTAATCTCAACTGCGTCTTCACATGTAACATTAAGATATATAGTGTACCTCTTTTAAATCGTTAAAAAATATACCAGAAATTTTCACAATCTTGATACAATTAAAATTTTTTATTAGGCATGTTTGAAATGTAAGATAAAATGACAAGAAGTTGCAGGTTTTCTTTATGTACACCAATAACTTTCTTGGATATTGATTCGTTAATGTGTGTGGGGAAAGGGAATTACTCTATATATATATATATAATCTCGTATTTTATAATCTGATGTGTGTAATGTCTGGTATTTTTAAAATTATACACACATATATATATATATATATGTGTGTATAATTTTAAAAATACCAGTTTACACACATCAGATTATAAAATACGAGATTTGATAATAAAAAATGATAAGCGTTGGCAGAACTGATCATTAATATCTATTTCAGTCAATGCAAAGAGGTTGGAAAATTATTAAAAGTTAAAACATCACGTACGCACGCACGCACCCCCCCCCCCACACACACAATATAAACGGAATCTCTCACAAATGTTGTTAAACATTCATCTTCGTTTATCTTGCCAAATGTTTGATTAAAAAAATTTGTAATTCAAATTAAAACTTATATTAAAACGATGGGAAAAGTAACCTAAGAATGTCAAGCTACCTATCCTGCCGTACCATTACTTTTCTTTAATGTAATTATTTTTTAATATTGAAAATTGTGTTTCCAATGTAAAATAATGTCAACTCTGTCACATTTAGCACTTAGTCTTGGCATCCATATATGTTTTACCCTCTGTATGGACAGTATGTTACAGATGATGATATTAGGACAGAAGTCAAGAAGTCTTTTTGTTCCAACAAGAATTCGCAAACTGACAATCGATCCGAACTATCACGTACAGCTAATTCAAGATTATCCAGTTGAAGAAAGGCGTAAGTAAAATAAGTAATATACAGCGTGGCTAATTGTCTGACAAATCATGAATTTCGTTTGCTACGTTACAGAATTCTCTGTTCGTCATTACAAGTCTGTAGACGCTATAATATCTGGAGGAATAGAAATTTGTGGCATTGTGGCCTACACCTATAATTCGCCGGCAAAAAGCAGTCAATGCCGTTCTTGAAGAATACAAATTTGTTGCTCATTGTGATTTAGGAACTATGTCGTTACAAGATGCAATTAGAATGTCAACGCACATTGCACTCGAATGTTACAATAACATAAATGTTAAAATTATCGAATTTATCGGTGATAATGACAAAGTGACACCAGAAAATTTAAATTCTCCATTTGTTAATGAAATCTTAAATGATTTACCGCAGATTCGACACCACACTAAACTTGTGACGACCCACGAGAAATTCTCAAATATTTCTTTGCCCGACAACGTTTCTACAACGGAAATTACGAAGTTGTCGAAGGACGAGAATTGTTTGATAGTTTTTGGTTTCGATATTTTGACAAAAAATAGCAAAAAATTATACAAACAGTTGCTGTCTCTGTTAATGCCACAGGGTTTTTTACTGACTTTGGAGGAATCTGGTGCGGTCTACGATTATTCATTACTGAAAATGTATGAGTTGGATATCATACTGGAAAAACAAATAAATGAAAAGAAGCTTTTGTTATTAAGAAAATCGCGAAATATTGCGAGAAACCAGCGGATTGTACGTGTGAACAATTACGAATTTTTATGGGTAGATGAACTGAAATCAATGATGAATGTGCAGAACAAGACTGGTGGAGATACGAGAATAATACTCGTCGCCGAAGATTTTGAATGCGGACTACTCGGTTTTATTAATTCTTTGCGAAAAGAATCGGGCGGTGACATAATTAGATGCGTGTTTATTCAAGATGGCAATGCGCCTGTTTTTTCTTTGCAAGAACCATTGTATATGAAGCAGTTGCAATTGGACCTACCTATCAACGTTTTACGTTCCGGTAACATTTGGGGATCATACAGACATTTTCCATTACCATCATTGGAACCAAAACTCGTAGACAGCGCTTACGTTAAACAGATGGTGCGTCAAAAAGTTTTATTGTAAATTTTATTATAGATTGTAATTATTTATGTTTCTTTTTGTAATAGGTGCAAGGAGATTTGAGTACTTTCTGCTGGGTACAGAAGAGAATGTTTTCCTACATTAAGCGTGAGAACATTGTTAATGTAATTTATGTGCCTCTAAACTTCAGAGATATTATGTTGGCTACTGGTAGAATCACCGCCGAATCAATCGGAATATTTGAACGCGAGTGCAGTTATTTAGGTAGTCCTAATATTGGCTTCGAATTTGTCGGGTTTGATACGCGTGGACGCAGAATAATGGGAATGTGCTCATACGGGTAAAATAATAACTGTGATCTCTATCCGCTCTATCTACATTTATTAGCATTATTAATTTAATATTTAATATAATTTCGATTTTATCTTGTGAAATATAACGCCTTACCGTACTATATGCTGTAAAGATATGAAAAAGTTATCAAATAAACATGAAAATATAGCGTAAATAATTGTCTTTCGGGATCCTTAAAAATGATAAATTGGCAAATTATCAGAAGAATAGAATCCGGTATGATATGGCACTTACAAAATTTCAAAAATTCTCAAAAGTTTAAGTATGACAGAATAAGCAACAAAAGTCTAAAGTACGACAAGGCATTTTATATCGTGATTATACTAAACATGATTACTACATATAAGTTTTACAAGACGTACGCGCACAAATTATATACTTTAAAAAAAATTAATATGTTTAGAGGAATAACAAACATTTGCGTGCCCGACGAATACCTCAGTTGGAATGTACCCAACGAATGGACAATGGAAGATGCAGCAACGGTTCCGTGTGCGTACATCACGTGCTATGAAGCCTTATATATAAAAGGTAAAATGAAAAAAGGAGACAAAATCTTGATCCATTCGGGTACTGGAGGCATCGGTCAAGCTGCGATTCCATCTAGCGCTTCACGAAGGTTGTGAAGTGTTTACGACAGTTGGAACTGTCGAGAAACGACAATTTATGAGAGAAACGTTTCCTTCTATTCCCGAAGATCATATCGGAAACTCCCGAGATACAAGCTTTGAACAAATGATTATGCAGCGTACAAGAGGTCGTGGAGTGGATATCGTATTGAATTCCTTAGCCGAAGAGAAATTGCAAGCATCTGTTCGTTGTCTAGCAAATGGTGGCCGTTTTCTGGAAATTGGGAAATTTGATATGGTTTCCAATAATCCATTGGACTTGTCTGCTTTGTCTAAAGGCATTAATTTTTATGGTATTCTATTAGATAAATTAATAACAAATTTACACACACAAACATCAAGTTTAAAACGAAAAATAACGTTGTCGAAAAAAATAGAGGAAGGTTTAGAAAATGGCGCTATTAAACCACTGTGCAGAAAAGTCTTTGAGAGAAATGAAATAGAAACTGCCTTTAGATATATGGCCGCTGGAAAACACATTGGCAAGGTAAGATTATTTCTTTATACATATATCTGTACAGAAATATGTAATTTTATTTATCTATTAGAATTCAATTTAAGACATTGGTATTATCCTTATTCATGCAGTTCCACGAGCATTATTAAAAATTTTTATCTTATATTTATATTAATTACTTATTAAAATATTAAACATTCGAAAAGTACAGGGGAAAGACAATCATTGTCCATCCGGAGTAATTTCGAAAAAAATCGGATACCTTAGAAAGCTATTGAAATAGCTAAGAGAATTAAGACAAGTAGGGTGCCAATTAGAAATTTGCACTTGGCTTCCTCATAGAAGAAGTGATGCCTGGCTTCCTCATTATAGAGGAAGTGATGCCTAGGGTGATGTATGTTTGAACATTAATAACTTAAAAAACTATTGGACCGAATTTTTACCACAAATATATGAAATAGAGGTAGAATTTTCCGAGGAATGCATCACCCGTAAGAATTAGAAAAATTAAAAAAAACGTTATTAACGTAAAAACTATTGGACCGAATTTGTATTAAAACCATATAAAATAGGGGTAGAATTTTCCGGCGAGTGCTATAGAGTGTGTATTTTTTTCGTTACTTATGTTCTGAAAATCGATTTTTAATTTTTCTAATTCTTACGGGTAAAAGAATTTTTAAAATCGGTTTCCAGAAAATAGATAACGAAAAACTATACATTCTATAACACTCCCCGGAAAATTCTACCCCTATTTCATATACAATTCGTTAAGATTTGGTTGATTAGTTCTGGAGTTATAAAAATTTCGGTAAATTTGGCACATACACACATACACACATACACACATACACACACACACACATACATACATACAGACATTTTTAAAAATTACAATTTTTCGACGTTTTAGAACATTCTGAACACATTCAGAAAATAACAAATAAAAAAAATTTTTTTTACGAAAACAAAGCTTCTTTTATGAGGAAGCGAAAAGTGGCAGTGTATATCAGAATGCATAGTCTTTATTTAGTGTTTACGTTACATGTTAGACTCTGATGATTCTTTCCCCCAAGCGTAGATTATGGTTATTTTTTTCCAGCATGGTATATTCAGATTTTCCGGCCTTACTTCCAATAAATTGTAACTGTTCTTAATCAAAACAGATAAGAATTATAAAAGTTCTTTGAAAATGCCACAAGATCAGATCAATTTCGACAAAAAGTGGACTTTGGTCATGCATTTTTCCTCTGTACCCTTCATTTATTTTGCATTATCATTAAAACGGTGTACTCTATACCGCTGGTGAAATCTCCAACAATTATAGATAAATGCTATTCCTCGCAATAGTAAAACTAAATTATACAATGCAATATTAATAATCAGCAATAAAGTTAATGATAAAATGCAAAACCATATCAATAATAAAACAGAAAGGTGAAACCAGCGTTAGTTATAATTATCTTGCCTTATAGGAATGATTGTTCTTAATGATTGTTGTATCTGATTGTTCGTATAGATAATAATAAGAGTTCATAAAGAGGAAGAGCCTTTGGATGCTCCACTACTCGCTTACCCACAATATTTTTGCCTGGACTATAAATGCTATGTTATTTTGGGTGGACTAGGCGGTTTTGGTTTAGAGCTAGCGGATTGGTTGACTCTTCGAGGTGCAAAACATCTGGTTTTGACATCACGAACTGGGATTAAAACAGGTTATCAGCAATCAAGAGTAAAGCTATGGCGATCTTATGGTGTGGATGTACAGATCGTTGTAGTCGATGATAATTCATTGAAACATGAAGATTGTGAATCTATATTAAAATTTGCTGAGGAAAGAGCACCAGTGGACGCTATATTTAATCTTGCAGTTGTTTTAAAAGATTGTATATTCCAAAATCAATCACCGCAAACGTTTGAAGATTCATTCAAATCAAAAGCATGGATGACGAAGAAAATGGATGAATTGTCGAGAACAATTTGTCCACAACTTCGACATTTTGTCGTTTTTTCTTCCGTCTCATGTGGAAGAGGAAACGCAGGCCAGACAAATTATGGAATGGCAAATTCCGTAATGGAGAGAATTTGTGAGAAAAGGACGGAAGAAGGATTGCATGGTTTAGCGATACAATGGGGTGCTGTTGGTGATGTCGGACTCGTAGCAGATATGCAAGAAGAAAATAAGGAATTGGTTATTGGAGGTACATTGCAACAACGAATATCTTCCTGTTTGGATACATTAGAAGTATTCCTGCTACAAAACCGACCTATCGTAAGCAGTATGGTTGTTGCTGAAAAAGCAAAAATTGGCGGATCAATGAATGTTTCTGAAATGATTGCTCATATTATGGGTAAGCAGTTTTACATATACAAATAAACTAGACGATGAAAAAATTAAATATAATGCCATGAAAAAGAAGTAAAATTAAAATGTCATTCCAAGTATAATATTTATTAGAAGTAATATCTCAAAAAATAAATTTCATGCTCAAAATTGAATCTAAAGGAATACGTATATGTTTTAGAAAACTCTCACAATCGCAATAGACTTATAGCCAATTTTTTCACCGTCGGATAACTCTGTCTTTGGGTTAACCTCACTCTTCATCTTTTTCTAAGGGGACAGTCAGAAAGAAATGAAGAGTGAGGTTAACCGAAGGATAGAGTTATCCGACGGTGAAGAAATTGGCCCTCAACCCATTAAGTCCTAGAAGGCCCCTGCCCCTACGTACTTTCTTATTCTTTCAATAAAATAATAAAATACTTTGTAACTCGAATTCTAACCAAAATTTTTAGACCGCAATTGGTATGTGGGAGTAAAAATAATTGCTTTTTCCGAAAATTTAGTCGGTAATAGGGATATATCTGAAAAAAATAAAAAATAAAAGAATAAAAGAATAAAAGAATAAAAGAATAAAAGAATAAAAATAAAAAATAAAAATAAAAATAAAATAAATAAAATAAATAAATAATAAAAATAAATGTAAAAAAAGAAAGTAATCATTACGTTTTTACTCATATTCTTATTATACTCTTACAAATATTTAACGACATACATTAGGTCATCCACGTCTGACGCAATTTTAGCAATATTAGGGGGACCTCGGTTCGCGAAGTTTATGGAAAATGTTAAAAACCCGAACCATACAATGCTGTTTAAAGAACCATTCACACGAAGCGAGGTCCATCCCACCCTACCCTTACTTACAAGGCAAAAGAGATCTAGCATTTTACGGTTTGGGTTTTCTTTTTTACGTGAACCGAGGTCCACCCCCTCACTCTTACCACGGAGAGGGGTGTAACCTCTCCTCCGACTACGTGTGTACTGTCCTGTACACTGCACATATCAGCAAATTACTTCCCTTAGTACTGACATAAACTGTTATTTCTCAGTTATATTTGTTTATAAAATAACTTTTTAATAAATAACAAGCAATGGCTAAAATTTTTTGAAAGTTACTCAGAGGAGAGTGACTTCTATATAATATATGTCAAAATCAAGGTCATGGAAGGTAGTCCCCTATTCGGTATATTTACCTAGAATTTATTTAAATGTATAATTCTTACTTTATTTTAAAATAGGATTGAAGAACATAAACACGGTGCCACCAAACGTACCACTGGTCGAAATGTTCAGTTGTATTTGTGATTTGTTTAAGTTTAGCAAAATTTAGAGTTCTAAACTTAAACAAATGACAAATACAACTGAACAA